>JAPZPC010000036.1:0-106670 GCA_037952705.1 Haplographium delicatum
TCGACACTCGATACAGTCAACAACCTAGCGAACCTCTATTCTGACCAAGGCAAGCTGGCCGAAGCCGAGACGATGTACATACGAGCACTGCAAGGCTATGAAAAGGCACTCGGGCCGGACCACACGTCGACACTCGATACAGTCAACAACCTGGCGATCCTCTATTCTGACCAAGGCAAGCTGGCCGAAGCCGAGACGATGTACATACGAGCACTGCAAGGCTATAAAAATGCACTCGGGCCGGACCACACGTCGACACTCGATACAGTCAACAACCTGGCGATCCTCTACAAAATCCAAGGCAAGCTGGCCGAAGCCGAGACGATGTACATGCGAGCACTGCAAGGCTATGAGAAGGCGCTTGGAGCAGGTAATATCACAACATATATCCCTGCGCTCAATACGGTATGGAATCTCGGCTCTTTATTTGAGATTCAAGCCGATTTCGCAAAGGCTAAGAATATGTATTCAAAGGCTCTTGCGGGATATGAGAAAGTCGTAGGACCTAATCATCCAAAGTGTCAAAGTTTACAAGAAAATCTTCAAGACTTAGATACTAAAATCAACAATTCTCAAGAGGTATCACATTTAGATTCTGAAAGAGCTATACCGATATCAAGAAAATATAGGCTATTTAAAAAGCTTGGACTAAGATAGATACCTGATACAGTAAGTTAGTTAGCTTTGCTTCTAATAATTATATAATATATTTTTTTATTCCCTATCTTACAGAGGGTCAAGGGGAGCATATGCCTTTATAGAGCTGTAGAGTTACCTTCTAGCATCTTCTATAGTATTATGTTACGATACACGTGATCACATAGGCCTTAGGCTCCGAGCTAAGGAACAGGCTAAGGTTCAAGAGAAGCTTATGGGAGCTGGAGGGCTCTGGTCACGTGACAGAACCAAGGGGATCTCAATAGTACGAAGGTCTATATAAGTAAAGTAGTTACTCATTAGATAGGAGCTTCGTGCTCAACTCAAATAGCATTCTTATTCATTAAGTTTACTTAGTAACGAAACCACCATGACACCTTATTCACTACCACTTACCAAACCCAACGTACCAATACCCTCCCTAACCCGGTCGGGTAAACACCTATCGTTACATATTACTCTCTAGTCGCTATATCAACTCTAGAAGCAATGCAAGCTATCACGTCGTGTAACCTGTTCACAGAAGCGATCTTGTCAAAACTAGCCTTGCTTGTTCTCGAGAGACCAGGCACTAGTGCGCTGCCACGCACCTTGCCTATGGAAAAGTTTGAGAAACTGGCTCTTACGCCCTACGCGTGACATTTTGCGCCAAACACGTGACAAAGACTTAAGAACTGTGGCTAGTAAAATAAGCGAGCTCGGGCTTGAATACGGGTACTGGTGGTATGTTGTAACCAGGCTAGTGCGCATTAGTAAGCCTCTTCTAAGGCAAAAGAAATATTCTATCCTCTCTTCGGCGAAACTCCCGGCTTACATCATTTTCATTTATAAATACTTGCAAATCTTATAACTATATTCTTCTGTGATAAAAGCTTTTTCTAAGTGCTCCGAATTTTGAAAAGACTTTTAAAGTCGCGATTAAGCAGAGGGGAACAGCTGAAGCGGCGATTAGTGCTATGGTTAAAACGATTAATAGTATTATTAACCACTCTCTTTTTTCTTATTGCCAAGGGTTCTTTTCAGAGAGAAATGGCTAAATGAAGTGACATATTAATAGTAAGTTCGTAGACTTATTAAGAAAAAAATTGTAATTCCAAAACTCTAAATCTGTCTCGCGACACAGTGCGTCTCGGCACGAAGGGACACACGTTATCTGGTTGGCCTGGAGGTTTATTCTCTATAGTGGAGAGAATCGATCTTTGTACATGTCATAGCCCATATCCATATGAAACCAAATTTGTCGAACCGTAGGGCTTCCTTTGATCCTTAAGACTATATCTACTGATGCCTGGAATAGTTGCAGTGGAATTAGTAAGCTATGTGTCTCAATTTCTAACGCTAATAGGACTGTAGTCTGGAATGCTCCCGTGGAAATGCGGAGTACCGTCTTCTGTAGCCCAGATAATGCCTTCTCAACCCGTTTCTTGTTTCAAATTCACCGTCTTCTGACGGTATGTACCATGCTGAACAGTCATATAGTATCCCTAGAATTACCAGTGCTTGTTAGAACTTTAGAATACGATCCCGGATATCTCTTCATGTGGATCCTATGATTCTAGATAGCTCTTCAAGTCAACAACACTCGATGGTTTTGGGCTCGCCCACAGCTGAAGGGTACACTAGTAGCATTTTCGTTAGTGTTACTGAGTAGAGTATCCCTGAATTAGCTCTACTCTGCCTAAGGCACAGGTGACGATGGCTAGGAGGCCTACTATAGTAGGGAAGATAGATTTTGCATTCCTAGAAGATGAACATGTAGAAGTTATCAAAAGCAGCAGCTTGATTAGCGAAGCGTTATAGCCAAAGTGGAGCGCTAAACTCAAAGATGCCGCACCCGAAGTAAGTTTAAACATGTAAGATGAATTGTTATGTTACGAGTTGGGCGACGTTGGTAATAATTAGTAATTATTTTATCAATCCGATTCCATCTCATCACCACTTATCCCTTTCGCCTCGGGGTCATAAATTTCCCCTCCAAGTTTGGCTAATACTTCATTTCTCTCAGGTTTGAATGGCCAACGCTTCCACGCCTTTACAAGTTCCTCCAGCATTGGACCATTTAAACGTCGAACCGACATCAGGTCTGGACTTGGGCCTCCCCCTTTGGAGGGATCCATCAGTGACGGACATTCAGCAATGAGCCACTCGAATGCACCAGGTGCCAATGCCGAGAAGGCCCTTCGTAGAGATTGTGCAGGTGCTGTGAAAAACGAGGACAACATATAATCGAGTATATCATAATTTTCTGGGAAATTTTCCCGGAGGACGGGCCATAGCGACCTTGGTTGGAAATCCAAGAGACACATTTCGTATGGAGGATGAAATTCTGTTTTATGCACTTTTAACGGTTCGACTGCTCGTCGATCCCAAAGTAACGTAGGTGGATTGGCATAAGACATAAGCCTAGTGTCTAAGTGAAAACGAAGGGCCTCAAGATTTTTTTCAGTAAGCTCTGATTGCTTTTGAGTATATTCCGCGGCGAGTTTTGAAACCTCCTTCTTCAGTTCTTCGCTCGGTTCGCTGGAGTCGACAAGATTTTGTTGTGCCGCCAGCAGCTTATAATAATCTGTAATGTATCTTTCTACCATTTCAAGTGTTCGAGCTCGGAGCAAGCGATATTGTCTATGGAGAAGCAAACGAGGACGACCAGATTTGCTCGGCTTGCTCAAGTCTTCTTCCACTGGGAGAGAATATGAATAGACATATTTTTCGACCGGTTCCGTAATATTCGCAGCAGCCTCCAGTAGCGAATTTTCACGGCCTTCAGGGATTCGCAGGCCTTTCTCATGCATCTTCTTCACAACTTCACGGATGCGCTCCAATTCAATTGCAACCGATCTCATCGTACCTTCATGGATTGTGGAAGAAGCGACTTCATCAATCGTCTCACACGAAATCTCAGCCTCGATAGCTGCTTTCCTACGGCGAAATATGTCTTTTGGCAACACCAGTCTTCGCGCTCCGTCATCAAACCATAGCAACATCCGAACAAGTCCATACTGCTGCACGTGAGAATGTGATTTTATAGAGCTGAGAAGTTGATAAAGGACAAGGTGAGAGATGGATGGAAATCGGCGATAAACTTTCTTTGGATAATATGCAAGGTTTGCGATAAGAAGTAGTGTATTGTTTGGTTTTTCCAAACGTGGATCTCCTAATTCTAGTTTTGTCTGAAATGGAAGGTGCTTTTCCGATAATACCTCATCTAGGTGCTCCCAGACAACCCCGGATTTGGGAATCCATGTGTATTTTGAATCGGGTGTATCAACGAGTGGTTGTAGAAAAGGTTTGTAGACGTCAACGTCTGGTTCGAGAAGAATATGGGACCTGGGTTTTATGAATTCATGGAGTTTCTGGGACCATAGCCCAGAACCGGGATTGATATCAATTATATCGCATCCAGTGTGCTTTTGAAGTGACGGCCCGAGACGTTCCAGTATGTCATCTGTAATTTCGTTAGCATCAAGTCTTCAAAACATAGAATTTTTCATTTTTTTCATACCACACAAAGCACCACTAACGATATTCATCCGCTTATTGTCCCCTCTAAAATTTGGCTTGGACGAAAGCACCTTACGGGAGCTGGGAAGCGCCCATTCCAGATAAGAAGCAATATTGGCATGAGGATCTCCGTCGTAATTTGTAGATGATTTCTTCGGTTTCGACTTCTTTTTCATGGGTGTCACCTTCGACACATCTGAGCCCTCTAAAATATCTTTCTTCAGCGTGGACTTTCTTTTTACGGGTTTCGCCTTTGGGATATCTGAAGCGTCTGAAATATCCTGCTCCTTTTTTCGTCGAGTTCGTCGTGGTTTGATCTCTGGTGTAGCCGATGGATCAATTTTCTTCTTCCGGGTCCTTTTTGGCTTCTCCAATGTATTCGCTGACCCATGATGTATATTCTTTTCTACTGTTGTTGTTGGCCGAGAGTTGGAGGATTGCTCTTGATCCGGTTCTCTAGCGTCAATTAGGGAGCTTTTCTCTGTTTTCGTTTGTGGGATATTGGTTGGCCTTTTTGGAGAGGAATTGGGCACCGCGAAAGCCTCTTCTTTAGATGTATCGCGGAGTTTGGCAATAGTGGGTTTTTTTGAAGCGGCTAGAAGACTTTTGGTGGTGTGGAATAGTCGTAGTTGCAGTGATCTGCGGGCGCGGACAGAGAGTCGAAACATTAAGAAAAGCACGATATCGGAAGATTATGGCGGTAAGGATCAGAAATGACAGACTGGGGTCAGACTAGGGGAAACAAATTAAGTTGGCGATGTTGATATACAAGATGGAAGAGAAGAAGAGATCAGCGAAGCTACTTCGGACAGACAGCTGTTGACGCTCGAAATTTTCGTAAGGCCGAGGCTGAAGATGAGGCTGAGGCTGAGGCTGAAGTTTGCAAGTGACCAGCCACACTTGGGCGTGGCGCACGCAAGGCTGCAAGGCAACGAAACAGTGTCCTTGGTCGCTGCAGAATGCCGTGATTCTGCCGTACCTTTCCGAACTGCCCTTAGCCGTACACGTCCTAGCCCGGCATGCAAAGCTTCAAAACGTGACGTCTCAATGATAGGTAGCCATCTATCTCTTTCTTTGTTTAAAGGCTCCTCGACGCAAAGATAATTCGACTGCCGCAGCACCCCCTTCCTATCTTCTCGGGGATTGGGCAGGATCAATGTCTTGAGACAGACCTGCTCTCGGCATACCTGGCCGCTACAACTACCCCACGATTTGATCCCGAAGCAAGATCGGACAATTAGGACACCGTCATCCACGCCACGCCCACGTCTACAAACATGGCTGAACCACCACCCTACGTCTCACGGCCGATGAGCATTAAAGAGATATCTGAAAAGGCCGGGGATTTCGAGTTCAACCCTTTTATTCCTCTGAAATATTGGTTGCGAACTGCAGATACGCTGCTCCGCGAGGTGGGCTGGCCCATTCATCGTATGGATGATGGCTGATGCTAACTCTTTTTTAAGGCGCACATTTACGAACAAGAAGAAAATGATCAACAAGCCTACCTCCTTCTCATGCGTTATGCTACTCTAGTTACAGAAAAACTTCCGTATCATCCGGCTGCGAAGGAGCCCGAGAACCGTAAAGGGCTCAAGGCTATACAAAAGACTCTTCCTATAACAGTGCATACTTTGGAAGTTCTAAAACCGCGGATCAACGCTCGATATAGCGCATGGCAAGCGAAATTAGATAGAAGGAAGCAGACCATTGCATCCTTCGAAGATGAGAAACATGTATCATCTTCCCAACTCGATCCTGCCGCTTCGGATCCCGCTGTGGCCGGGAATAAAACGCTGGCCGCAGAAGAAAATAGTCAACTAGCTGTACAGTTAGCACATAAGGAGATTAGAAGGCGAGATGCTGCTAGGAGAGCAACACGTCAGGCAGGCGTGTCGGAGCAGGAGGAGCAGGAGAGGCGTACGGCCGGTCTGTGGGACAACTGGGAGTCCGCATTTTCTAATGATGGTCCTTCACGAGATGATAATGAAATGCGAAGGAACATGGAGGCGACACGACGGAGATTGGATGGCTCGCATGATATTTTGCCAAATGGAGTCGACAGGAGACTTTTAAAGCCAACCCCCGCCAGGCCAACAGAAAATGGAATTAGTGGATATCACTATCCTTCAATCACGAAATCGCAACCCCTTCGCTACGAAGACAAATTTGATCTGCAGCCAAAATTAAACTCATATAGAGATCTTCCAGCCAAACCCCCGAAAGAAAGGTCCGAGGAGCGATCCAGCCTGGAGCCACCCACTGTTCCCGATAAAAGCCCTCTAGCACTTCCAGCACCTCCAGTGCCGCCCCCCAGCGTGACCAAAGCAGCCCCGCCACCCTCTTTCACTTTCAGACCATCTGCATATTTGGAGAATGGCAAGCCCCTCCGAACTGTTTTCCTTCCTCCAAGCTTGCGAACAGAATTCTTGAAACATGCCGAGTCCAACACCCGCAGAAATCTTGAAACGTGTGGTATGCTCTGCGGAACTTTAATTTCTAATGCCCTTTTCATCTCCAGAGTTGTTATTCCAGAGCAAGAAAGTACAAGTGACACTTGCGAAACCATCAACGAGAGTGCTTTTTTCGATTATTGCGCAGCCGAGGATTTGATGGTGTTAGGATGGATACATACCCACCCAACTCAGACATGTTTTATGAGTAGCAGGGACCTACATACTCATTGTGGGTATCAGATAATGATGCCAGAAAGTATTGCCATCGTTTGTGCTCCAAGCAAGAATCCATCGTAAGCCTTCTCCTTCCTTTTCGAGATCAGCGTGCGTACTAAGATCTGATCATAGATGGGGTGTGTTTCGCCTCACGGATCCCCCTGGAATGCAATCCGTTCTGAACTGTCGGAAAACTGGCCTTTTCCACCCGCACGACGAGGCGAACATCTACACCGATGCACTACGGCCAGGCCATGTATTTGAAGCAGAAGGGCTTGAATTCTCTGTTGTAGATTTGCGGCCTTAGAATTCGGATCTCAGTTTCCTTGGGCATTTCTATTTATCGTCATCATAGAAGTAGGATGTTGGAGCTAACGAAATATGAGGGTATGATTTCCTTTGAGCACAGCGTTGGCGTTTGGCTTTACTTGGTGGGCTCATCCTGCCTGACAGCAAAATGGGCTACATGGCGTCCTTCGCAGGAGAGGTAGATATGTTTTAATGACTCAAATGAACACTGCTGTGGCTATTAGCCCATGGACCCTCAGGCTGTGAAGGGACTTCTTGGATGTCAGCCCTAGAGTAAGACCCGCAATAATTTTGATGCAGTTGAACTCTGTTGATCCTGTTATGGTCCTCAGGAATAAGTGTATTCATCGCCTGCATAAGGTCTACTATTGCCTATGTCCGTCCGGCATTGTCGTTTCTATCTTTGAAATATCCTTTTTCGAATTCAACCAGCTTAGTCGCTATGCGGCAACGAGAGGTTGTTATGCTTCTAAATCCGCGGCCAAGGAGCGATTCGGATGGAGGGCCAGAGTCTTCCAAGAAGCGTTGAATGCGTCGAAGGGCGATTTCTTTCCGAGAAACAAGTCGTATTGCGTCAAGGTACTGCTGGGGAGTCTTCGCAAGTCTGCAGGACCGTTAATTGCCATCTTCGAATAGGCTTCAGGAGTCGAATCTCTATAGAGGCGTGCAAACATACCTATGGACGGACCCTTGGGCCGTTTTTCTAGAGTTATTGCTGGCCTGGGGCATGGTTGAGTCTGTCTTCGTGTGGAATTTTCAGACCTAGGTCTTTAAGTACCTCTTGGAGCCTCGGACTTACGATTAAAATTGTTGAAAACGAGTGAATTTTGAACGGGGATGAAATTTTTGTGGAAAATAGATAGAATACTGGGGCTATATATTCGTAAGATAGGGAATGTTCCACAAATGCATCTCATCAAGACTTCACGTCAGGATTGCTTTCGTGGTCGCCTTGGATTTTGTGTCCGTGCTCTAATCGGGCGGCCCAGCCTAAGTGCAGCAGCTCCTTTCCCCCCCATTTATTCTTTCAAATATCTTGGAAACTTTTTATGGTGTCAAATGCTTTGTGATTGGAGATCCTGGTTTCAAGCCGCATCCGCTTGTTGCATTTTCTCCTTACTCGGCAAAAATGTCAACTCGCTTCTTAGTTGTTCGCGCTCTATAGGTTCGTTTGGCTTTCTATGTTAACCCAAGCCACCGCATCTACGCCGCAGCGAAACTTCCTAATCGGGCAAGTAATGGGGACCAAACCTCCGGAGCTTAATTTATGGCAATTGATACCAACGCCGCACCCTAAGCAAGCCCCACTGCATAGAAGCATTTCACTGCATAGAAGCTTACAGCGGTGCTTTGGAGATCCCAGTGGTGACGGCAGATTCGGAGCTGGAAGGCTGTTTGAAAATCATATGTTCCGGCCCCTGAAGTAACCTAAGGAGGAAGTAAAGATGTACAATATGTACAATATGTGGAAGCTGAGTGGCGTAAATATGCAGTCCACAAGGGCCCAAATTGATTTGTCAAAATGATAAGCTTTGGACGAACAAAACGAGAAGGGCTAATAAGGAACTAAAAATCACGCTGGATCCTTAAAGACTACGATTTTGGAGTATATTCAGCTTCCAATCCCTAGTTACACATCTAAATCCCTATTTTACATTGAATCTGAAGCTGCAGATATAAAGCTCATCATGGATCTTGCTGGTACCACGCCATTGAAGGTGTTGTTTCCCATAACAGTGATTGAATCCATGGGTTCCAACTCATTATCATTATTCGTCAAGAAAAGGTCTAAGCTGGATGAAGATGCTGTACTATTCAAAAGTAGTCTGACTGTATAGTCCACGGTTGCATTGTTGATGACTTGTGTAGCAATAACTCCATTGGCGTTTTTGAAAGCGCTCACATGAACAAGGGGATCAGAGCTGGTAGCTTGGATCCTGACGGCTCCGGGTTTGACAAAACGACTGAATTGCGCCATCGCCCAGTGTCTCTTTGAGACGTTGTAAGAATCTCTATTCAGTGATATTAGAGCAGTATTGCGTCCGGTCGACTCGGCCCCTTCCCAGTACAAGAAACCGCTGACATTACTCTTGGTGAATGCATCTTGAATTCTGATAGCCCACACCATACCCTCGCCTGCAGTCCCACTAGTATACCAGCTGTCTGTCCAGTTTCCACGGAGGTCAGCCCATTCAGTTTGCCAGACGGGTAATGTTGTATTAAAAGGAGCCGCAGGTGGCGAGGAATAGCCGTGCGAGGTAATAACTGAGAGAAGGCTTTCTGCACCAGCCGCTTTGATACCTTCTAGCATTGTCGCTGTTCGTTTCCATCCCGCTGCATCACAGCAAGTGATTTTGATATTCAGCCCTGCTTTTGCAAGTGTTGGTGCAAGAACCTTGATAAAATCCGCGGCCTGGGTCCCATTCGACAACATGCTTGCGTAAAATTCTGTCAGCTCAGGCTCGTTCAAAAACCCAAGGTGAGTGACTTCGATGCCGGATTCCTTGTAGAAGTTGATGTATTGGACAAGGTAGTTGGCATAAGCTTGCTTCCAGTCACCAGAAGCACAGGAGGTATTTGTAACACCACAGAGATAACCACCGTGGCTATCATTTCCATTTGTCTTCATATATGCTGGTGCCGACCATGCATTTGCGTAGAAGGTATTCACACCATGTGCCTTTGCTTGCTGTGACAACAAGAGCTGGCCGCTGTCATCATCATCCCACACATACTGGGGTGTGGCTGACGGAGAGCCAGGGCTTGCAGGCTCGATGCTGTTCATGAAGTCTCGAATGGAGCTGTTGGCTGATCCAATACCGTTTCGAAGAATACTAAATCCTGCGCCGATATCATTGCTGAAGAGAAGATCGACCACTTTGGTTTGATTTTCAGGCGACAAATCATACTTCCCATATATTTCATTGGCACGTTGGAAAGCCTCCGAGACACCGAAGCCATCAACCATCTGATATTGTACATCTGTATTCACGGAAACTTGAACTTGGCCTGTAGATGCAGCCAATGCAATGATATTTGGTACAAGTAACACCAATGAACATAGGAAGTGCAACATTATGCTATATAATCACCGGAAACGTGGGTAAACCCTTTCAAGTTAAAGGAATATTAATCTTGAACCATTCAAACTGTTAACTCTGTTGTATTCAGTGTTAGTGGGGTTGCCGGATTTAGCAGTATCTACACGATAAAGTGACTGCGGGAAAGTTCTTTTGAGATAAATATTTCAAAATTGGGGGGAAACGATAATATCTCGCCGTGTCAGCCAGCTAAACCTCAGCCGCTTTTTAACCTTTCCGGCAAGAGGAACTTAAACATTTCGAGTCCAGGGTTCATTCTTATGCAGATAATAATTTCGGAAGGATGGTTGAAGTTTCGGCCAAACAGAACGCTGATGCATTAGGCTAATAAGATATGCCAGATAGGAACATGTATAACAAACACCATGCTATTTCCTTACCTGAAGAGAAGAGAATATAAGAATTTAGGCTAATACATCCACCTACAGTCAACCATCGCACCTTCGTTTGAAAATGTTACCACTATAAACTCTTTTATATCCCTATACTTCTTAACAAGTTGTATTAAATTCCAATGTAATATATGGTGTGTATGATAAAAGAAAAGCTTCACATAAGTCAAAGGTATAAAAGCATGTTTCGGCTTCAACTTTTAACCACAATCCGCCTGCCTTTATGTGAACTAATTATGAAAAAGGCTGACGGCGAGATATTCTGTTATGTGAGTATTAAACTCAATTCGGTTTTCGAGGTCAGCTCTATCTTTTAGTTCCAAACTCCAGAAAGGGTGTCCTACCTAAATTAAATCTACCACTACCCAACTCAGGTGAGAACTTTGGGTATCTGAAGTTTGCTCAGATTCTAGAGAGCGAAAATTTGCAAGTGAAAATGAGGGTAAAAATAGAGAGATTTAGAATACTTGCTATTCCACTATTATATAACAACCAGAAGTCTATAACCACAAAGAACGCCGTAGAGCATCTTTGCTGATTGAATGGCGAAACAGGAAATACATCATCCAATAATTCATTATTAGTCACCCCAAATCACCATTTATCAATAATTCAAATCAGTCCCGCCCCCAACCCCATTCCGGCCCAAATATCCTCCATTGCCTCTTGATTCTTGATCAAAAACTCTCCCAGCGCCGTATCGGCTTTTTCCTTACTCATGTACAGCTGGGCTAAATGCCACACATAGTATAGATAGAATCTTCGCCGATCTGTCGTTTTTCCGGAGAGGCGACTCTTTTTGCGAAGGGCTGGTAGCTGTTCTAATCGGACCAGGCCGAAAAACTTGCGTGTATCCCATTCCGTGATATAGATGGGCACGCGATCGTACGGGTCTATAAATTGGTACGGGGCGTAATTAACGTCTGGAGCGATCCAGTTCTTGATGGGTTTGAGAATTTCCAATTTCTCCAAGGCGCTTTTGAGTGCTGGTCCTGGGGTGTCGATGTTTTCAACCAGCCACTTGATATAGTGGGATGGGACTTCGGTGAGCGTTTTGCCACTGTATTTCCCAAAATCTAGGACGTACGGTGGTTCCGTCTTGGTGGCATTGGGTGGTGAAAGAATTGTCTCATGGGATGGGTTCTCTGAAGGTGAGGAGGATCGCTTACGCTTTGCTGGTGTAATGGAATTGGGAGAGGCGGTGCGACGCGAGTCCAAAGCAGCTTTGAGATCAGGGCGTGATTCAGGGACGTTGTTTTTCAGCATCAATTCTATATACCCTTCCCCGCATTGATCAAGGGTCTTCCCTCTGTGCTTTCCGAAATTGAGGCGATATGGTTCGGCAGGTTCGGTTTTGATCTCGCTGGATGATATCACGGCGACGCAATGCGATGTTTCAACCTGAGGATTCGACTGACACTCTATTTCGTCCCCCATATCCTTTTACTCCCTCCAGATCATATAAACCGGACAAGCCAAACTTGGATGGGATCGAGACAGGTTGAAGCATTTAGTTGTTTGGCAAATGAAAGATCCAGGCGTGACAGGATAGAAGTGACAGGAGATTGTTTGGCATTTTTTCTAATTTTAGATGTTGTAGTCGTCAGGGGTTGATGTTGGGATCGCTGATCTTAAAATAGTTTAGACGTACATTGATCGTCCACTTAGTGCGAATTTCAATTATACTCCTGTCTATCGCTCTTTCACTAGCTTATCGAGGCTCCAACCTTCTCTATTCTGTTTTGAAATCTATAGAAATGATTTTGTTTTCCGTACAACTTTGTTCTCTGTGATTTCCCCGGTTATGTGCCAATTATTATACAAGCATACTAGTTATCGTTTCAATTTGAAAATCTGTATTCAGAATATCAACTTCAGTTAAAATTAATAAAATTAAAAATCGATGCTTCATTCGCCTCGGGATATTTGGATATACTGACTCTACCGATGTCAACTGCTCGGTTGAGAATTCGCTTACCTCCTTTTCCCACTTCAAAAAGTGAAATTTAAAGGAGGGGGAAAAAAAGAAAACCAAATGAAGCCAAAAAAATAAATCAAAATGGCAAAAACTCAGAAAATTCCTTTCTCCGTGTGCGGCTTAGCCCAATCAACGGGGCACTTAGGAGGGAATCTTCTTAGAAAAGTCATTAATATTTTTGACTTTTTGAAGAGGCTTTCCCTAGGTTGTACTATAAACCCAGGTACTTGAAAGCAAAGTAGCTTATTTGACTTTATAAACCCCTCGAAAATATTCACTACGATCGGGGGAAGAGGAGGCCGATGTTCCGGCCACAGATCTACCGGAAAGGATAACACTTGTTCTAATTGGATGAAATGCTACTGAACCTAAGGGTTTGGACTTGTGAATTGCATGCTTTTGCAATGAGGTTGGTTTATGATTATTCAGTTAGGTTGGTATCTATATTGGGCTATACCTTCGAGATTCTCCTAATCTGATTGACTTTTCACAATGAAAACTACGTTGGAAGATTGTTCTTTCGTCTCCAGGATCGATTTTTATCTAAGCCATGGACCTGTGGAGAGAACAAAAGCAACAGAACCTTAAGTTACAAATTCTCAATGAATCTTATAGATCCAACAAAACGAAGAAGCCTTTTGAAATTTACGAAGAATGATATTTGAGGATCTGACAAGTTCTACCAAGGTAGAATCAACCCCGAACATAGCCCAGATTTCCATCCAACACAAGCTATGTGTTCCTAGACCGTACAGCCAAATCAAACCTCTCTAATATCCTCACTTTACCTTTCCCCGCACCCTCATTAACCTGTTCCACGTCATTCTCACCAATATCGGTTCCCTTATTGAAAACCCTATCGAAATTTTCCAAGAAAGTAGCCATTCTAGCGCAAGATTCGGCGACACTTCGATGCCTCGGGAGCGGAGGTTCGATATTCTTCAGTATTTCCCTGGCTTTGTTTCTTGACATATCGCCGCGGACAAATTGTGCTACTGGTGCTTTTTGTCTTTGTAAGATGGCGATTTGGTGACTCGATGATCTGGTGAGAAGAGCAGCTTAGTGGAGAATGTGAGAAGGAGAAGAGGGGATCTTGCCTCGTGCTAAGTTTTTGTAGTGCCATTTGCGTTTTGGCAGCTGGTGGAGATACTGTGGGCTCATAACTTGTGGGAGGTGGTGGGGTGTCGACATGATTGTTTTCTTTCAAGGGAGAGTTTGGTTTAGACATCTTGAGTTGGTGAGATTGAAATATAAACCTAGCATGGATAATTTTATCATTTATTTTGGACAAAAGTGAATTTTATTTGCAAAAGAACTGCATGCGGGACGGTCCGTGGAGGCGCGGGAGTAGCCTAGTTCCCGCTCAATTTTTAAATCCTCCAATTTGGAGCGTGGCCTACATTAGATATTTGGTAACGAGATTTGAAGATCTATAAGTGCGTAACTATTTGTATATGGTCTGGCTGCTGCCTTAAATCATGGTAGAGAGTTTTTATGACGTGACTCTTTCCATCTTCCGTAAGGAAAGAGCTTCCATCCTGTGAATCTCATGTCGTGTTGGTTTAATAAGTATTCCTTGCTACTTTTAGGGAAGAGAGACGAGATTAATCTTTCGTGAATCTCCCTGGAAATATGGAAGGATGCAAGTCCGAATCATAAGAGTCTGTATAATCATTGGTAAAAATTTTAATTAGCAGTCAATATTTACGTCTCATATAAAATAACAAACATTTCCCATGCTTCTAATGCCCCAACCACAACGGATCTCTTTCTAATTCCCAGGAAAAATAATCAACCTGGCTCTCCAAATCTAGATTCAAATTTGCATCTTCACACTTATCGATGCCACGAGTCACTAAATTGCGTAATGGGACGTAGTGAGGTTAGTCAGAGTCGAGGCTGGCAAGTAGAGTGGCCGACGGTGCAAAGAACGTCGTGCCCGTCATCGGTGTCGAGTAATTAAGCAGGCGATCATGCATTCCCGGAGGCTCTCCAATAAACATGCGTTGCAACATCTTCTCGATGACCCAGAGTCGTCGCGAGTATCCGATGAAATATGTTCCAAACTCGCCTGATCCAGGGGAGCCGAAAGGCATGTTGTCGCGGAGGATATCATGCTCATCACCGTTCTCGTCTTCGATCGTCGCCAGGGTCTTATGCGACCGCTGGCCCGAGGCGGCATCGTCAAGCTCAATATTTTCTAGCTTTGTACGGCCGATGATGGCCTCTTGTGTCTCGGCCGGGAGGCCCCGCCATCCCTTGAGATCGTGCACATACTTCTGGATGACTATGTAGCTACCGCCTTGAGCAGCAGCATCCTCCTCCGCGATAAGAACCGAAGCGGGCACCGCGGGGCCGACTGGGTTCGCTGTGCCGTCAACGAATCCTAGGAGGTCGCGGACGTCGAAGTAGCGAAAGCCTACGGTTTCGTCGACGACAGCAACAGAGTCGCCCAGGAGATCCATCAGCTGGCGCTCGAATTCAAAGCACAAATCCCGGCGCTCAGCGCGGATATGGAAGAGCAGGTCGCCCGGCGTAGAGGGGGCTGTATGAACCTTGCCTTCGACGGCGGGAAAGGGATGGAGTTCCGCTGGCCGCGGTCGACCCGTGACCTTGTCCCAGACTCGACTCCCGATACCGACGGTGCACGCAAACATGGCCCCGAGATCACGAATCGCGACATTCTTGGCCAGGCCATCGAGGCCCGCGAGGGTTGAGCGTACCGTCTGGACCGCATTTGGGCTGTCCGTGACCGTCAGCACCAAGAAGGTCGCCGACTGCGTGAGCGGCGCATCGACACGCTGCGCCTCGATCGGGACGCGGCTCATCTTTGCCTTTGTTGCCAAAAGAGCTTTATGCTGGCGAGGAGGTATCGGGCGAGGTCGACGTCGGTAGTTTTGAGGATGGGTTGAAGCCGATAGGGGCCGTCGTAGCTCTTGAACTGGAGATACTGGGGCAGCTGGTCGCCCTAACCTTAGATCTAGGCTCCTGGTTCTGGGATGTGATTGAATTCGGAGCCCGTCATAGATAAGAGTCCCGAGTCTTTTCGTATTCATGCCACCACGGGAAGTTGGACTGATTCTCATTAGGGAATCAGTTCACGAAAGTGGAATGGCGAAGCGAAGTATATAATCAGGAGATGGCCCTCTCACGCCAAACCCATCCGGGGCGATTACCCCGCGGTGGGTGGGGTCATTCCTGCTCCCACCAGTCGGATAATTGGGATTATTCAGTCAGTACAGTACAGTACAACAACAAATCACAGCACAGACCCGTCAAGACGCCAGAGGTCTCTCAGTAAGCAGTGTACAGTAAGAAGGTACATGTCAAAAAGGGATCAGTTGATTAACGCCCCTCCCTGCCTGTAAGGGGTAGCTGAAAGGAACACAGTATACTGTACTGTACTGTAGTGTAGTGCATTTATCGGCTGCTCGCCCGCGACTCGAGTAATACTGGTAAACAAGAAGGCTGGTCAGTGCAGTGGGCTCTTGTGAAACACGTGACTGTGAGGCCAAGCTTAGAGATTGACGCTGGCATACTGTACTGTACAGTACCAACCGTTGGCGACACAGCTACAGCTACAGCCACAGCCACAGCCACAGCCACAGCCACAGCCACAGCCACAGCCACAGCCACAGCACGCCTGCTCTGATCAGAGGGGTTGGATTCCACGCTCCAGCGTGCCCATGCCCATGCCCATGCTCGCTCGCCGCAACAAGACGAGGCTCCGACAAGGAGAACTCTCCAGCTGAGTGATTGGTACCGCCTCAGCGCGGTGCTGCTGGCCACCACCTGCACGCCTCTTCACCATGTCCCTTCCCACAATCGAATGGTATCATGATATACAGCTCTCGCGGCTTCGTTGGGATTGTCGCCGCATGCGTCACGACATATCGGTGTCAGAATGCGCCTCCTCCGAAGTAAACAGGGCGGCGGCTTCGAGCTGAGCACCTTCAACGCCGACGACGTCCCTCCGTATGCAATCCTGTCCCACACATGGATAGAAGGCGAAGAAGTCACATACGATGAGTTGGTCACGGGCAAGGGCAGGAACAAGGCCGGTTACGCCAAACTCCGTTTCTGTGGAGAGAGAGCGACGAAGGACGGTGTGAGTTACTTCTGGGTGGACACCTGCTGCATCGATAAGCGGGATAGCAATGAGCTCAACACCGCTCTCAATAGCATGTTCCGCTGGTACCACCGTGCAACTAAATGCTACGTATATCTCTCAGACGTGCATGTCCCAGATGAGGTTATTGATACACAGGCATTCCGCATAACATGGGAGGACGCCTTTCGAAGGAGTTGGTGGTTCACCCGAGGCTGGACATTGCAGGAGCTGCTCGCACCAGCCAGCGTGGAGTTCTTCTCGGCAAATGACAAGCAGTTGGGCAGCAAGATGACGCTGGAGCAAGAGATTCACGAGATTACCCAGATCCCCATCAAAGCGTTAAGGAAATACAATCTGGGCGAGTTTAGCGTTGACGAGCGGATGAGTTGGGTGGCAGGACGCAAAACAACAGTCAAAGAAGACATGGCCTACTGTTTGCTGGGAATCTTCGACGTCTTCTTGCCACTAATATACGGCGAGGGAGAAGAGCATGCGTTTCGG
Organism: Haplographium delicatum; assembly: GCA_037952705.1. Classification (NCBI taxonomy): domain Eukaryota; kingdom Fungi; phylum Ascomycota; class Leotiomycetes; order Helotiales; family Hyaloscyphaceae; genus Haplographium; species Haplographium delicatum. The sequence goes on from JAPZPC010000036.1 coordinate 17,223, forward strand.
CGGCTAAGGAAAGAGATACAAGGGCGGGCGGAGATATTTGACAGCTCAACCATAGCGAAAGCGCAGAAGGTGTCTGGTATGTTCTACCACATCCCACTACTGATATAATAATACGTGGTTCAGTGTAGCTTACAAAGCGTAGTCTCGTCACAACTGCCATTTCCACGGAACGAGTTCTTTGTCGGACGCGAGGACCACCTCCGGATCCTCGAAGAGAGTCTTTGCCTATCACATAGACATCGACGTATGTCGATCTATGGACTGGGGGGTGGCGGAAAGACGGCGTTGGCTCTTGAACTCGCATATCGGATGATGGAAAAGCATTCTCCATTCTTGGTTCTCTGGGTACCAGCGACTAGTCGAGAGACGTTTGAGATTGCGTACCGCGAGATAGGAATCCTACTTCGTATACCAGGAATCACAGACGACAACGCCGACGCCAAGCAGCTTGTGAAGAATAGTTTGAACTCGGGCGATTTCGGTGATTGGCTAATGGTTGTCGACAATGCTGACGACCCCAGCGTCCTTCTGGACAAGAAGAATGACAATCAGCGGCCAGGCCGACTATACGACTATCTCCCACGCAGCGATCGAGGCTCGATAGTCTTCACGACGCGAGACAGGAAGGTGGCTGAAAGCTTGACGCAGAGCAGTGTTTTGAAGCTCGAAGACATGACCAAAGCTGAGGCGAAGCAGCTCATGGCACGGCGAATAATGAACGGAATATTGCTTGAAGATCAAGACGCCACCAACGAATTGCTTGAGATTCTCACGTACCTGCCACTAGCTATTGTGCAAGCAGTCGCCTTTATTAATAGCAATCAAGTATCGATATCAGATTATGTGTCACTATTCAAACAAGTCGACACTGAGGTCGAGATCTTAAGCGAGCGCTTCGAAGACCTCAGCAGGTATCAGGAGACAGAGAGCACGATAGCGAGGACGTGGCAGATATCTTTCGACCAGATCCTTAAGCAGGATAAGCTTGCCGCGCGCTATCTATCCTTTATGGCGTGTATTGACCGTATCAACATCCCACAGTCGCTACTTCCCGCCGAGGGCACCGCGATACAGCGACTAAAGGCGCTGGGAACGCTCACAGGATACGCCTTTATCGCAGAGCGCCAGCAAAATTCTCAACAAGTAGAAGGAGAGAGACTCTTTAACCTCCATCGATTGGTGCAGAAGGCAACTGTATGGTGGCTGAAGGAGCACAACCAGTGGACAGCCTGGACAGAGACGGCATTTAGCAGGTTAGAGGAGCTAGTCCCATATGGTAAGCATGAGGGAAGATTAATATGGATAAGCTACCTACCACATGCGATTTATATAACCAACTGTTGCGACACGCTAAGCGAGACGAGGATAGCCCCGCTTCTCGATCGAATCGGGCGATGTCAGAACATCTTGGGTCAATACGCAAAATCGGAGGAGACGCATCGACGAGTGCTTTCACTGAGGAGGAAGAACGGAGGAAATGAGGAGGCATCAACACTCACCAGTATGGATCAGGTAGGACTAGCACTTGACGAGCAGGGCAAGTACAAAGAGGCAGAAGCGATTCACAGGGAGACGTTGGCGTTGAGGGAAAAGGTGCTTGGGAAAGAGCATCCGTCCACGCTGATGAGTATGAACAACTTGGCAGCAGTGCTAGACAGCCAAGGCAAGTACGAAGAGGCAGAAGCGATGCTCAGGCAGACGTTGGCGTTGAAGGAGAAGGTGCTTGGGAAAGAGCATCCGGACACGCTGATGAGCATGGACAACTTGGGGGGAGTCATAGACGGCCAAGGCAAGTACGAGGAGGCAGAAGCGATACGCAGGCAGACGCTAGCGGGGTATGAAGAGGTATTTGGGAAGGAGCATCCGGACACGCTGAAGACTATGAACAACTTGGCGGCAGCGCTAGACAGCCAAGGCAAATACAAAGAGGGAGAAGCGATTCACAGGGAGACGTTGGCGTTGAGGGAGAAAGTGCTTGGGAAAGAGCATCCGGACACGCTGATGAGTATGAACAACTTGGCAGCAGTGCTATACAGCCAAGGCAAGCACAAAGAGGCAGAAGCGATGCTCAGGCAGACGTTGGCGTTGAGGGAGAAGGTGCTTGGGAAAGAACATCCGTCCACGCTATTGAGTGTATACTGGCTCGCATACTTGCTTGCAAAGCAAGACCTTTATGATGAGCCCATCACTTTGTACCGGAGAGCATGTGACGGCTATAGCATGGTCCTCGGAGACAATCACCCGACTACACGTTCATGTCAGCTACATTATTCAGAGATGCTACAAAGAAAGGAGTGAAAGACGCCCATAGTGTCAAGTTAGGTCTCACTCATTGTGCCAAATAATAGGAAACAGGGGAGTGAAGATGAAAGTGCAGGCCGCTCGATATATATAGGGTCAAGACTATCACGTGGGCTGGCAGAGCTCCGCGGTAGGACCTCTAAGCATGATAAGTAGTGTGATTAATAGAATATATATTCATGTAAAATCAAAAATTAGCATTCTAGCTTAGTATACATTTTAACGCTGCTGCATACCTAACCAGTAATTTTAGGTATAAAAAGATGTGTCTTACAGCTAGCACTAAAGGCACCTACTCGCACGAGTCAACTTCCTATAAAGACCAGACTTCTTTCTTAACGGCATTTGTCCAGTTGCGTTATGAACAGCCGATAAATACACCACTAGCTACACTTGGATACAGCTACACTCCTTTTAGCTATACTTTACAGAATACGAGTTAATATAGTCAGTCGACTATATTAAGTCCTAAACAAATGACCGTAGCAACGCAACTATTAGAAGAAGAAGTTAGAGACTCTTGGCATAGCCTCTCTTCACCTTACACTCTATGGGAAAGGACTTACCCGCAAAGTAGTCGTATTTCTGGTTGATAAGTTTGAATCAAGGGGAGAAGATCGAAATACACTCTGGACGTAACGTAGTAATTCACGCGAAGCAAGGACCGTATACAAATAAAAACAGCATCTAAAATAAACCTCTAAGCTTAATTTCTCTATCTCGAGAGTATAGTAAGTCCCAATCTAAAGCCGACGTTGTTCGGTAGAAAGATGCTAGCGAGTTCTTGGCGCGCAGGGTCTCTCGCCTCACGGGGTGGGGCGTCACGCTACTCCCTAAAGCTCTCATCTCGGATTGGGTGAAAGCAGTAGCTTTCAATGTAGCTTAGTTCTCAATCTAGACTTCCGAAGTAAAGCGCGGCCCTTTCTGGAGAGATATATCAATGAGAGAAAGAAGAAAAAATATGACGCCTTCCTACGGAAGTTGTTAAGAGTTTTTCATTGAGCTTCATCACCATGTGAGTTAGTCCCTGAGTTCTACATCAAGTATAGAATAACTAAGTGGGTTTTTATATAGTCTAATATAGAATCAAGGCTTAAAAGCTGCCCCCAAAAAAACAAGCAGTCAAGCCAGTTGGTGGATATGGTGTAAGAATTATCCATTTTCCAGAGCCAAGCCTCCACAAACTGTTGGAAAAAGAACCCCATACGCAAATCTACGTCTATAATTGACCTCAATGCTTCCAAACCAAAACAGTGCATCCACTTGATTTGTGTAGTCAGGTTTATATGAAGCCTATAAAATAAATATGGAGGGCGTGATAAATTTCAACTCAAGAACTCTCTCTCTATATGAGGGGGGATTAAAGAGAATCATGTTTTTGTTTCACTGCTTCCACTTCTGACAAAAATGCCCTTCATGATACGCCAAATGGTATGTCGACTCTCCACCACAGGCCACACGACGCAGATGAACATGCTGCACCACACCCACTGGCGATACGAAACCCATTAGCGAAAACATATTCTGCGGCGGAAAAAAGGGGTGAAAAAAGCTTACCAGAAAACTAACAACGCACCAGCCCACAAACCCGCCTCTGCTGAACACCCAACCGCCGCCAAACAACAGAAAGGGGACAAAGAGGATGGCGCAGATGAGGAAGGCGAGGTTGAAGCCGATGGCGAGACGGGTGGCGCGACGGACGTCAGCAGGGTCCATGGGCTCGATGTGGCTCTGCTCGAGGAAATCGACGATCTCGTTGCCCGTCTTGATGATTGTGTCGGGTCGTGGGTCCGAGGGCGGTCCCGCCATCTCGATGTCTTTCTCCGCGTCTTTCTCGGTAGTGGCAGATGTGGTCGGTGGCGTGGATACGCCATTAGAGGGCGTGCTTGACTGGGGACTCTGGCTTACGATGCTGCTAGATATGCTGTTGATTTTGTTGGCACGCGCGATGTGCTGCTCGTCGGTGCTCTCGAACTTGGCGGGGAAGAGGAGAGAGAGGACAATGGCTATGAGGAGGCCGCTTGCCCAGCTGGTGATGTTGCCGGCGATGGCGTTGTTCACGTCGCCGGTTGTCGTGACGTTGATCTCGCCGCTGCGGATGTGCGTGACGACGAACCAGGCCGTGAGACCGGAGAAGAATCCAATCCAAGGCGCGTAGAGAACGGCTACGGTACTCATGCGTGACCAAAGAAGGATCAGGCCCATAGGTAGGGAGGCGCCGCCAACGATGACGCCGAGGACGGTTAGGAGCCACGTGAGAGTTATGCTGGCGGCGTTAAGGATGCAACAGAAGGCTGCAAGGACCACTGCGTACAAGATGATTCCATAGTGCGAGACGGTCACGAGTTGTGAAGAGGTTGCCGTGGGCTTGATATATGTTTTGTAGACGTCGAAAGTCAGGAGCGACGATACGGCGATCAGTTCCGCAGAAGTGGAAGACGTGACAGCCATGAAAAGGAGGAGCAGCATGAGGCCCGCTCCGCCTTTGCCCAGGAGAGCAATGGCCGTCGCAGGGGAAGAGAGGCCGGAGCCATTTTGAGCGGCACTGAGAGGGTTCGGGTAGGTTGGGAATGAGGGCGAGGAGGTGAGTGCTGCACATCCAAGACCCATCGCAGTAGCGAAGCCGAATGGGATGCCATACCAAGCCATCCCACCGAAGATGTAAGCCTTGACACTAGTTTCTGGCCGAGATGCAATGGCACGTTGCCAGTAGGCTTGATCCAGCCATACGGTACTAAAACCCCCGACGAAGATGTCGAAAGCAAACACGATCCCGCCATTACTTTTGAACGTGAGAAAGGAGCCTTCATGGTTTCCTGAGATCGGCATCGTGGCAGAGGCCTCAACAAGGAGATCGTAGAATTTAGAGGGAGAGCCGACGGCGGGGTTGGTGCTATACATGCTAAAGCCAAAGACAAAGATAGCAACAAATAATATGAATGTGTGCGTATAATCTGCAATGAAAGTGCTTCGCAATCCTCCTGCAATGACGTATGCAGCGACTACGAGGGGGATCAAGAAGCATGCGGCATAGACGTTGACTCCGGAAATGGCACCGACAACTTGACTACCACCAAGGACAAGACAAGCCCCCACAAGCATGTTTGTTGCCCACCCATAGAATAGATAGGTAACGTGAGCAATTTTCCCATGGCGTGCTAATACAATCTCTGCAAATGTATGGGCGCCCGGTGTATTTGCTTTGATTTTGATGGCAATGAGGGCAAAAAGGAGGACTTGCCATGTCCCCATGGCACCATACCACATGGGTCCGGATATGCCATAGGTATAGGCGAATGTTGACGATGTTAGGAGGGTTGCGGACCAGGTCCAGGAAGACACAATGCCAGCTGCAATAAGACCAGGCTTCACACTGCGAGACGCGGTAGTGAATTCTTCGGCCTGATGTGTTGAGTAAGAGGTAAACCGATTTTGGAGGAATGTTATTGCCAGCCTAGAGGCTCTTAGTGACCAATATTTTCAGAGATGCTGGATACTTTCTTACATTAATAGTGCAAAGAAGGCCCCAATTCCAACGACAATGCCGTAGCCCACACCATCATCAAGGACTTGAATCCCATCTGAAGCAGCCATATTTTTTAAGGAGAGGTGGAATTAAAGAATGATCTCTTATGGCAACCCAGAGAAGTAGAAATGTTGTGGAGAAAACTCGGGAAAGCAAGACCCGGAAATAAGTGGAAGATATACTCTCTGCGAGGTGATTTATTGATAACTGCGATCGGCTGCTTAACGTCACTCTCCGATACAGACCCCTTGCGCCGTTGATGCACGACCGTTTTATCTCAATTGATGCCTGCATACACGGCCAAGGACTGGCTTATCATACCCCACTGACGAGTAAACGGGAGTTTGTTTAGCATTGGCCAAAGTCTACCCTGACTTGCAAGGGACACGCATAGCATATGCTCCACCCCATGGTGGAGGAACATAAAGTGCTTGCTGTTACTCTACTCCCTATCACCTCGGCCGTGGCGAAATACCCTCCATGTGCAGTGTCGTGCACAAACCTTGAGCGACGGAACCCTTCCGCTCCTGTACAGTACGTTCATCGCTAAATTCACAAGGCTGTAATGGGTTTTCGTTTATAACTGGATGGTGTCTATATAAATAAACAGCCATTCTGCTTCTTGTGCCCGCCATTTGCCGCATCATTTGATTTAATTCTAGCCTCACTGCCTTTTGGGGGGAGCTAGACACTTCTCCGCTTTTAATGAATCATGGGCTCTGGCACAGCGTATGCCTATCGATTTATCTTAGACTAGAGAAATATGCGGTACTGGATGCAATTGCATACAACATAAATAGACGTTGACCTAGTTTGATCTGTAGGCATTTTCTATGCACGACTGTAAATCGACACTCAAGTTGAGGTTGACCCCATGTAAGCCGACTAGGAAGAACACTAGCTCTACCCCATTTAAAAAAAAAAAACACTTGCTTTGTATATACGGAGTACGAGTCTGTGATAGACGGGGTACTGTACTTTTCCGTTTGAGATCGGCATCTACACCGGTGACGAGATAAGAAAATCCTATTGCGGAAATTTAACCTTGTAGATGATCGGCCAAGTGGAAAACTAGCCACTAGGAGGAAACCAACAAGTTTTTTAAGAGTCCATCCGACGTGCATAGGAGTAAACCCTGATGAAGCAGGGAAGTTCAAAGTGGTTATTAACAGGTAACGTCTGTCCCTGCGTCCCGAGACGCGCTGTGTCACGAGACAAATTTATAGTTTTGGAGTTACAGCTTGTAACTTATATAAGCTCAATTTCCACCACTCGGGTTTATCCTATGCCCACTAAATGGGTCTACAAACGACATAACTTATGTAGCAAGCTCAACCACTTTTATATGCAAAGCTTTCATAAGGCTAGGGGACGCAAAGTATCGATATGGAAATAGACTACATGAAAGACCTATGTGTCCTAAAAGTAACGTTATGTATTTGCAAGGTGAAGCCTCACCTTTCTTCTACTCCTGAGCATACCACGACCCACCCTCTCAATCCCCCACCATTATCCCTACCCACAAATGCCTACCTACGTACCAGGCACAACCCGGCTCTCGTAATCACAATACGCACAACGCTCATGACGGCACTCTTGATTCCTACAATATATATGATAGGGATTCGGTCTCCGTATCCAGGTTCTGTGGCCGCACTGGTAGTAGACTAGGACACGGAGGACTTTCGGCATGATTGTCCATTACGTCTAGTTCTAGTCGGAAAGCTGTGTTAGTTGTTTGATATAGATATAGATATAGGATTGGTCGTTAATTGTGCTGGACAATTTGTTGTGTTTTAGGGAAGGGGAAAGGGGAGTGGAGGGAAAGTAAGGAGAGCATTTGTAGGAGAAGAGGGGGAGGTATTGGGATAATGATGGGAAGATGAATGAGCTTATTGATGGGTTTCTGTGTGAATAAGGATTCGAGTCAATCAGCTTGGAATCTATTCTCAGCTTTGCCTTTACCACATTCATCATCTACATGAACACTTCAACCAATCTCGTCCCTAATAAACGGTCCTCCTTCACTGTCTCCCTTATAGTCATAAACTCAACTTTCAAATCACCCACTGTAGCCCACCGTCAAACTAGCACCACATCCTTTCCAATACCCTAGCACATCTGTCATACGACGGGAATGTTTCCAATTCCTAGCTCTATATCTCACGTGAACAGCACCGCCTTTGCTCAGACCTGACACAGCTTCAGCTTAGGTTGCCTTAGGTTTGCTCAGATTTGCTAAAAGGCCCGACCAGTCAGAAACCGACCATTTTGGAACGATTATTTTTAGTAGGCAACCCTACTTTAATAATTTACTTCCATACAGCCGTCATTTCAAGATATTCCCTTAATCAATCTACCACAATTCCTTGACCATGGGGAAACACTATTCCAGCAATATGAATGCCGAGTTCTTGACTAAATTCAGATATATTTCATGCCGTAAGACTATCCTTATTGGACTCAAACCTACAGCTACAAAGGAATTAAAAGCTCGAGTTGGCGCCCCTGGAGGGGTTTCAACCCCTTTGGAAGCCCAAAACCCTTTTCTTGAGTCCCTCCTCCCTTCTTTATTCTCCGGGCTGGCTAACCCAGCGCCATTTTTTTTAAAGAAGCCTATCAAGAAAAAGTAGTTGATTACATAAGTTAGGTAATGGAAACTAAGTTACTTCTATTTGCGGAGCATCCCACATTCTTGCAAAGGCTCTTACAGTATATAGTCAGGCGTCGAAGGACAACCGCATTCCTTAACGTGAGTCACAAACGAAATTTAGTGCGATCCTGCTGCGTGGCTGGCCCAGGTTGGTAGTTTTTAAACGGTTACCTCTGCTCTCGCATTCCAATCTGTGCTTTTTCATTCTTTATGCCGACCGCTACGAGGCCGACACCTCAATAACTTCTACAACTCCCCAATATGGATGTGGATCTGGAGTACGTCGCGGCTCTCGAGCTTTTGGAGACTGAACGGAGACTTTTCAACTCGATAAAGACCTCGCTTCAAAGCCCGCTTGATCCTGAACCAGGGGCTCAGAAAATAGCCGGGGATATTCAGCTGCTCTGTGATGAAGCCAACTCCCAAGCAGACCTTTCGGCCATCCTTGCGGAGATCTGGGCGTTATTGGTGGAATTAGCGTATCTACTACCGCCAGATCATCCATGGCAGGACACAATAGTCGGGGCTGTGAAAACACTTCGTGCTAGAGATGGCGAGGTCAAGAGCGGTCACAAGGTAAGTCGTGCACATATAGTATGGCCATGTAGTTCTAACTAATGTATTGTCAAGATTCTTTGGAAGGATCTACCTGGCCTATCGATTTGTCTGAATGATAACTTGCAAAGTACTTATCCCTTTCGATTACCTTTAGCATATAAATTATACTAACTTCATCGCAGGTTCAGCAATTGATCCAGATGCTAAACCGAGTCGGAAAGAGATAGATAACTGGGTAAATCTTAATCCCTTCGCTGCCCGGCTTACCAACAAAGACTTCGCCCCGTGGCTCACATTTCCCATCTGGGAGCTGAGAACTGCTCTTGAGAACCTACCGTTAAAAGGGGCCATTATGGACTGCAGGCTTTACGTCGCGAGTGAATGGATATTGCAATGTGGCGATGTGTATTTCTAGACATGTGTTCCAATGAAGAGCTCAGGGAAAGCTTGGCTTCATCCCCCAGAACTGGACCACTTTGTTTAGACACGTCGCCATTGAGTATTAAAAGGTGGGATTTTTGGAAAAGGAGATTCCTTGAGATTGGTGCGTACCGCAAGACTTTCGAGTTGGATGATGCCACGTCTGGACGGATCGTGGATACTCTGTATCGCATGACGATTGTTCAGGAACTAAATAGCCATTAGTCTCATGTTTAATAATCTCACATTTTGTAGCTGTTTTGACATAACGTCTGGGTTAATTAGTCTACCGAGATCAAGAACTTTAAGCTGCCCAAGACATCCGCTCACCAATGGCAAAGGCAGACAACGCCTCACTTCTGAGAGCATTTCTGTTGATACTGGTGATATCGCAGACTATTTTTTTTTTCTAATGAAAGCTTATTCCTGAGTCGGTCGCCTTCACAGCTGAAACAGTCGACATATGCCGGTGCAATAAGCTCTTGAAGCGTCCAGCCTCGAGTGAATTATCGACTCTTCCTGAATGCGGCCACCCATGTAGGGCTGGACTGTCCGCCCCGGCCTCTGCCGTGGATCGAGACATCTGAAAGATAGACGTAGCACCGCACTGCCTTCTGATGCCACCGAAACATTGAATTGATGGCCGCCGAAAGCCCTACAGCGTTCTTTTTACCGATGCAACAAGTATCTATCCAGAAATATCTCAGTCCATCTGCTGCAGCCTGCTGCGCGCAGAACTCTATCTTCCCCCAGCCAGTCTTGCTCCTTGACGTGCCGGCTTCTATATCCTGAAAGACGACCTCCACTTCTTCCAGGTATGAGAGAGTAACTTACCACGCCTCTCTGCTTCAAGACTATCTAGAGCAACTTTCACCTCTCTTAGGAGATCGACCGCAAAATCCGGTAGCCTTTGGATATCCTTGAAAAACTGATGGTGGTCACGAAGAAGATATCCTTTGACCGCCGCCGCCGTAAGCATCTTACGTACGGAATGTCATTCTAGCAAAAGCACGCCTGTATTAATGTGCTCAAGCGTAAGGTGATAGGTGTGCTGATCTGGTGGAGTTGCAAAAAAGCTTTTAGGGCAGATTTATTAGCTAGGATGATCTGTTTAATGTGGTTTGCCATCAACAACTCTAAGCCTGTAATTTCCTTTCCTTCTCTAAAACCTGCAACAAAACCTCCCTCGCGGTTTTGGGATCTACTCGGTCTTTGCCACCCTTTCCGATCATCTTTCCTAGTAGCAAGTTAACCTTTCCTTCCTTTCCAGCGAGTATATCTTGGACAATCTTCTCGTCCAAGATGCTCTTTGCTAGCTGTTCATACTCAGCGACGGACAGTGGAGTGAACCACAATCCATCTCGGTCGAGGACTTGATCGACAGTTATTTTGTCGCCAGTAATCGCAGATGAGAAGAGGTCGGTAAGTACTTTCTTGGCTGTTTTTCCAGTGATCTTTTGGGTGTCAAGATAGTAGATAAGCCGCGCGAGCTGTGAATGATGAATAATGCAGTCGCCGTCAGAGGTAAATCCGAGAGGGTTGTCTTCCGCGGCGTCATCACGAGTCAGTCCACCTAACTCATGTAGAACCCAATTGCCACAGATTCGACCGACTCTTTGCAAATGTTCGGTGGGATTCAACAGAAGAAACTCTTCCACGACATTGTGGAAGTATTCAGCACGGCCACCATCATTTAAAGAGATGATAGACATGGCATCTTTGACAGTGAGGCCATATTCCTCAATCAAGAGACGAATCTCCTCATCAGGAAGCCTTCCCAGGGTCGCTTGAAGGTGATTTAAAAGATCCTGACCAATAACGACAGGGCCGAGATCTGGATCCGGCATATATCTGTAGTCAACCTCTCCCTCTTTTCCTCGCAGACGTCTTGTCTCTGTGCTGCCTATTGCCCACCCCCGGGTTTCGCCTTCAACAACCCCTCCCGATTCAAGAACTTTGATTTGGCGATCACGCTCAGCGATGATAGCATCTTCAACTGCTTTGAAGCTGCTGAGATTTTTAATCTCTGTTCGTTGGCCAAGGCCCTTGACCCCAGCATACTCCATTCCCCCATCATTATCAACATCACGTCTTCGGACGGAAACATTGACATCAGCACGCAACCCGCCAGATTGCATACCTAGAACGCAGGCATCGACGGCACTTAACAAGGCCTGAACCTTTCGGACCAGTGCAGCTGCTGTGCTCGGGTGATGAATATGAGGTAATGTTATAATCTCGATCAAGGGCAGTCCAACCCTGTTGAAGTCTAATAAATGTATGTCTCCGGGCTGTGAGATAGTTTTCGCGGTGTCCTGTTCCATTTGTACCTGCTTGATTCCAATTGTAATCTGCTCCCCGTCTTCTTTGGCGATGCCATCATGCGCATACAATATTATATGACCGTCTTTTGCGAAGGGCTCGTAGTACTGCGTAATCTGGTAACCGGATGGTTGATCCCAGTGAAAGTAATGTTTGCGATCAAATCGACTCGTCTGTTGTATCTTGCAATTTAATGCTAATGCAGCACGAACGGCAGGTATCGATGTTTCCTTCTGAAAGGCCGGCTGCGAGCCTGGCATGGCGACATCAAAAAGTGCGACATGTGTGTTGGGTACATCGTTGATGGTAGAGGCCGCAGAGGAGAAAAGCTTGCGGGCCGTATTCAATTGCGCGTGTACCTCAATCCCAACGGTCAATTCCCATTTGTCGAGCTGCTGGTTCTCCACCTTGGGCTTCTTTCCAAGACCTGCGGCCTTTCGAATTTTGGCCTCATCCTTTAATTGCTTGCGAAATGGGACTGTACCATTTGGAATGGCGGGTTTCGTGGTGTGGTCTGAAGTTTGTGCTGCATGATATCTTCGGGAATATAAAAATTGCGTGCCTTCCGGTCGTTGTCCCTGTTGGCGAATGCATCCACCAGTAGGAAGTTGGCCTCCCAAAAGGTATCTGCGCAAGACATAGGCCGGGGTCTTTGCCATTGTCAGAGCTAGATGCATGAACACGCAGGATAGAATAGCTTCGATTGGACCAGAAGTGAGCAAATCTCCACTGGTTAGAAGAGTCACGGTCAGACGTCCGGAGGAGGAGGAGATGGAAGCGGCGAGGGATTCGGGTATCGTTGGTCGGGCTGGGCGTGTGTGCATGCACTAGAAGGGGGTTTCAATGTTGCGCCTCCCGATGTGAGTGGGCCGACCCGCACGGTTTTCAAGATTGGTCGGGCGGCGTCAGGTGGTATCACAGAAGGTTATCCTGTCTGTCTGATCATCCATCACCATAGAAATTGGAGCCGGCGAGCGGATGGGCGGTGGGGGATTGGCATGTGTTGCGCCCACATTGGCCATGCACGGAGTGAGGCGACTCGGAGGCGACTTAGTCGAGTAGAAACGGTGCACGTCAGCGAATATCAATCGTGTCGTGACGGCAGCGGCTGCACGGGGACACGGGGCACCCTGTGGTTGAGCCCAACGGAAGAAAATGGACTTATTATGGTGAGGCCGCTCGAAGCCGAGCGTGTTCTCGTGGAGGTTGTGTCAATTGAATCTTGGGAGTTGTTGTTGATGTTTGTTGTTTGTTGTTTGTTGTTTGTTGTTTGTTGTTTGAAGATTGAAAGTCGACGGTCCAAAGAAAGGAAAAGAGAGGAATCCCCCTCGATCACGGGATCTTGCGCTTGCCTTCTCGCCTGAGGCCACCACAATGACGCATTTGGCCTAAAACGGCGAGCTTTGCCCATCTTATCGCGTTCGGCCTTCTGATTGGCCGATTCCCTTTTAAAGGGACCCGAAACCAGAATCCAAATCCGAAATCCCAAATCCAATCCAGCCCCGAATCATCATCCAACAACGAAACTCACAATTCAACTCAACCAAACCCTTCTCACGGCCACCCACACAGACCTGCACAGATACACTTCCCACCGCACCATCACACACACATCCGACGCCGGCGGAGATATATCACAATTGCTTCCCCGACGTATAGCGAGCCAATCTATCCACGCCATATATATGAAACCCTTCCCCCCCTTGCCCCTCCCGAATATGCTCGCCGTCGCTCCCTCGATCTTGATCTCGAATTCAACCTCAACCTCATCCTCGACTTGCGCATTCTTTTCTCCATTCTACAAGAAATAACAATGCTCATCGCGCGAACAAATCGTTAGCACTTAGTCTCGACCCAGCCCATCGGTCCATCGACACACCGCCACGTGCATCCCCTTTCCCTCCAGGTCTGCCCTGCAAGACGAAACTCCGTACGTCGTACCGCCAAACTTTCATGATATATCTTTGCTTTTTTTGGTTATAGCCCTGGCCCAAGCTGACCTTCCCCAGTTTCCCATTTGTCCGATATGACGCCCAAGTACATCACCCCGTCGGTGGACGCCATCCTGGAGGATGCCGAAGATGGATCGCAGGAGGCCCTGAAGGCGCGAGAAGACGAGTCTCCCAACGAATCTTCCCACCGCCAACTGCGATTATCGCATGATTCCGTAATGAGGGCAAACAGTGGAAGGGAAAGAGACCGGTCGAAAAGACACAGGTCCTCGTACGGGGGGAGACAGATGGCGAAACCCAGAGCAAAATATACGGGAGGGCGGAGAACGAGCGGAATGTCCGAGAGAGAGGATGATCATGATGCTCCTCGAGTCCGACACCGCCGAACGTTGTCAAACCAAAGTGCCAGCTCAACTTCGACCTCGTCGTCGGACGAGGAGGAACCTATTCAGGATCACCGGGTGGTCTTAGCTGCGCGATCGCGATTGACTTCGCCCTCAACAATCTCCACCCTGACCTCCTTGACCACGTCCACCAACAAATCTAGCGGTTCCAGTGGGAGCAATTCAACGGTGACACAGGCCTCAATTACAAAAAAACCCATCGTGGTGAGCAAGGCCGAAGCCGAGTCGGACGCTTCCGAGAGTGAGACCCCACTATCCCCGGCAGTTCCAGATCCTCCCAATGTTTTTGCATTCCTGGATAAGGATGGCTCTCCTGAACCTAAAGATGAAGGTGAAGGTGATGAGGATGAGGATGAGGATGCAGAGGAGGAAGAACAAGATGAGGGTGACGATGATGACGACAATGAAGAGGCTGAGGAAGAGAGAGAAGAAGATACAAGGGAAGCACAGGTACAATGGACCCCAACCCTCATCGAGGGCCCTCCGCAAGACTCCGAGTTACCGCCAAGTATATCTCCCGAAAATACTAGTGCCCCTTCTTCTACGTCCAGCAGCTTCCATGGCGATGACTTCTCTGAACCACAAGCGGATAACGATACCGATAGAAGCTCTAGCCCAGACAGGAGCGTGAAAGACACTGAGGCATCCGAAGCCCCACCACCGCCTACAGATAGAGTATCGGCCAAGATAGCATCCCAGATGGCGGCAGCTCATCAGCGACAAAGCCTCTATGGTTCAATGCAGCAGTTTGGAACGCCAAATATGCCTCGCGGTAACTCAAATCTACCTTTCATTCCTCCAACCGCATTAACGGCACGACATCACCACCACATCAAACAACACCCCTTGCCAAGAGCAGAAAAAATCCCTGTCACGGGATACGAACTCCTTGCTTCTCGGCTATCTAGTAGTACCGAGAACGAAAATGGGGCTCGGATCAAGCCTATTTATCGGAAATTCGAGGCTTTAAATCACAGGTTGCTATTACATTTACAGGATGAGATAAGTGAGCTTGAGGAACAGCTCCACCGTCTAGATAATGCAGACACTCAATCACGCCGGACGGATAGGTTTATTGTCCCTGCCTCCAGAAGAGCCGCAGCACAAGCAGGAGGAGAGCTGCAATGGCACAAGACCGACATATTGGGGAGGATTGGATTTAAATTGTCACAATATAGTACGCTCCCAAAGCCACGATAAAATGACGTCGCTAACATATAAATAGATGCAGCGCTCTCTTCCTTCAACAGTACTCAGTCTCTCAACCCCCCGGCACCGGACGACATTGAACAATACCGCGAGTATCTTCAAACCGAACGTCCTATCGCCGATGCAGAAACCCATTTCCTTGACCCAGCTGATGACCTTGTATCAATTTCTTCCGAGAAGATCTTGCGTCCCATGTATCGTCACTCTTCCGGCATCCCATCCTCAAGCGCCTCCGTATCTATGACCTCCTCAGACGTCGAACTATCACCTGATTCAACAAGTCCACCCCCTGAATCCCAATTGGAAACGGCACATGAGGGAGGGGAACCGTCAACGCTCCCAGCTATAGCACTAGGCGTCGCTGTCGCCGTCCTACTCCCCGTCTTAACCTTCGCCGTAATCCCCGGCTTCATTGGCCGCCTCACCGTCTCCACGCTCGTCGCTCTCAGCGTTCTCGCCACGCTGCTACAGAGCGGCTTGTTGAAACAAGAGATGCTCTTTGGCGGTGAGAGTTGTATGTGTGCCGGAATTTACGGCGGCGTCATGATTATCCTCGCGGGAATCATGGCTTAAGACCTTTTTTTTCTTCTGTTTATTGTAAGAAAATTTCGAGAATTTGTATCAAAATGACACAGACGAGGATATGTAAGGTTTTCCTCATTCGTATTTACTGTTAGGATTATGAGATTTATGGGAATATGGGATACCGGATACAGAGACATGGGGTATATAGTGGGTAAAGGATTCCGTGCTAGACGATATTTTCTATCTCTTTTTTTTGTGATACCCCTTTTTGATTTTATATGAAACGCTTTGCATGGATGGATGGAGACGCATGTGTGTCATGCTATCATATCTAATATTTGGAAAGAGAATATATCTCGTTCTGTATCTATATAAATCATTAAACTTACTCCAATAATGTAATGATCGTGTGAGATCCGTTATAAATGAGGCTTACGGCAAAGCTGGTTTCAAAGTCGCGTGGAAAAAAGTCGAGCCAGGCACGGTTATTAGTGAAAGGGCATCCTTACCAGTGTATTTAGTCGCCATAGTGATTTTTTAAACTCTTGGTCAAGAATTATATTGTACGTTTTGCTCATTTACTATGTAGATAAACTACTCCAACTTCAATCCAGCCCGTACTATCAACTCAAATCAGGTCTTATTTCACCATTTCTTATCCCTCCGTTTAAATACCTTCTCACTAGTCAGGCTAATACCACCTTTGGAATAGAATCAAACCAACCACCGAAGCAAATCTTCATGAGATCTGCAGGTTTATTGGATATGGCGGTGGCGGTGATGAGGTAGTGGCTTCCCCTCCGGGACCGCTGGTAAGCAAGTATGTTAGCATGCGCCGCAAAATAAGGAATTAGGACGAGGCTATACTTAGAAGACATTAGGCTTAGCTGGCAGGAATTGATAGATAATTCGTTGTCCAAATATATACTATTTTATGGAAGGCAAGGCTCTGTGATGATTAGAATGGAAACGTGGGGAGGGGGCCGGGAAGGGGGAGACCGCAGGCTCTTATCCTTCACAGCAGCTTCGAGTGACATACTCGGTGAGGTAGGCGGATGCAGCATTTATTAATGTAATTTGCGAACTTTCCATACTGTTAGGTGTTGGAGTGTGCCACGAATCCAGAAACGATTCCTGGCCTGCAGATTTTCATGCAGGCTCTGGAAGATTAAGCAAGAAGTCCCGAGATGACAATGCGGGATAGGCTCTGGATAGTTTTGCAAGGCTTTCTACCTTTTCGGAGAGACTACTATTGTACTACCAAGACATTGATTGGTTCTTCCAGATCAATGGTCTGAAATCTTGATTGCATCTACGCCCGGTTGGGGAAAGGATCCCCAACTACTATAAATACATTGCCTCTACAACATCATTGAATTTTCATATCTCAGCGAAGATGGATCCTATAGGCGGCGTTGCATCCATAATAACGCTTGTGCAGACCATCGCTCTTACTGTTAAGGCGATCACCAGACTTTGTCAACGGTTGCGCGATGCGCCGGCCGAGCTAACCGCCCTCGCAGTAAGGCTACTCATATTGCAAGCAGAGATAGGTGCTTTGAAACACGTTCAAGGCTTGAATATTGAGAAATTTCTTACAAAAGAAACACGTGTGTTGATAATGGAGGCTCTAGTCCAAGCAGACAAAATAATCGATGAGATATATGATGCCTGTATTCGCACTCTCGGGCATGTCGGGATGCGAGGACGGTTGAGGTGGGCTTTGTTGGACCATGCAACTACAAAGAATAATCTAGAGAAATTGAGAGGTGTGGAAGCAACCTTGGCCTTATTGTTCCAGGTTATAGTTATGTAAGATAGCTTCTTGATGCGTTCAGGTTCATACTGATGGAAAAGAAATAGTGGCGGGCAGTCAAGGATGCTCCAAGAGTTTGAGTCTGTGAGATCTATGATTGCCGATGCATGTCGGAAAACAGGCCTTGACGGAAAAACCTCGACGAACCAGATATTCACAGCATCAGATAGTGGACATGTGCAAGGGATTTCTCGAGTCAGATACTCGAAGAGTTACAACCTCGGTGCTTGGCTCGCAGAACTTGGAGTTAATGGAACAATTGTGCAGTCCACCAGAGGCAGCTATACAGCATATAGTATCTCTATCTCGACCCAGCTCCCTCTCTCAAAACTCTTTGGCCGTCACCTCTTGGCAACAAACTTCTCTTTTCGTTTATCTCCACTATGCAGAGCATTTTCGGTACTAGACCAGAGCGTGATTGGGATTAGAAGTATCGTTCCTGATAATTGTGATGTCATGATTGCATGCGCCAGCGGAGACATTTTCACAGTGAAAGAGCTGTTTCGAACCGGAAAAGCGAGACCAAATGATGTTACCCATAGTAATTCGACACCAATGCGAGTAAGTTCGGAGACCCTTTCGCTACTTAACTCACTAACCGATTGATTGATTCAACGGGTGCCATTGAGAGTGGCAATGTAGAACTAGTTCGCCTTTTGGTGAATAATGGTGCAGGTGTAAACGAGACCTTTGGTAGGAGTCAGACGTAAGTCATCTTTTAATACATAACTCTGTGTGTTCCCAACCAATCCTTTACCAGGAGTCCGCTTGCTTGGGCCTTGAAAGTAAAACAGCTTAATATTGTCCGCCTCCTGCTTGATATGGGAGCTTCACAGATCACGTGAGTACAATAGGATGGACTGTTGTCTTCTACTGCTGGCCGGTGCTCCACGCAAACGAGATATCGATGCAACAGTTCTTGATACTTCTGGCCACCGAAAATCTTCTGGAGACGGAACTTGTCGATAGCTATGGATGGTCGGTTCTCCATCGTGCAGCAGCTGTTGGAGTAGATGAAGATATTAAAGTACTTATCAGGCTAGGCGCTAGTCTTACAACTTCTATCCCTCCCCTCGGATGGAATGCAATATTCTATGCCGTCTTCTATGGAAACTTAGGAACTTTCTTGGTATTGCTGAACCATTACGATCCTATGGTAATTCACGCTACTGATGCTCGAGGATGGACATTGCTCCATATTGCTGCCTCTGCTGGCCACGACAGAATAGTAAGGCACCTTTTGGCCGTCGGCGCAGATCCCTGCAGACTTAGTTTACCTTTCATGTCACACATTCCAGAGTTACTTTTTAACAGGCAATGTACGCCAGAGGAGGTCGCCGCAGCGCAAAGCCTTGAGCGATGTGAGCAGTACAGAAAGGCTTTATGTGATGTCTGAAGAAGCACTGAATATATAAAAAATTTAGAGGAAATAGAAGATGAAGATATTTTCTGGGACGCAACTGAAGTGATAGAAATGGTTGTAGAAAATAGAGGGTTGAATACCCAACCAGGATTCTGAGACTTGTAATGTCCAACTTTTGCGGGAGGGCTCTCGGTGTTATCACCAGGCCTCTGGTTTTATTTTAGACAAGTGTGATAGAGAAATGGCAGGGCACGATCCCCAAAGTTTTTCAGCTATTATTCTAGATTTTAGAGTATCAAATCACAGCTGCCCGCAGATAGGGTCCTGTGCGCATCGCCACGGCCAGCCTTGTGCGGACGCAACCTCAACCTTCCTCCTTTTTCTTTTATTTGAAAATCCTTTTTTTCGGATAGACGAGTATTTTGAAAGCGTGAGGGAAAGGACCGTTTTCCACTTATTAAGTGGACTGATGTGTTTTTATTTCGCCTAAAGCCACGAACCCTTCTGGTTTTAGTAGATTCGATATCGAGGAGCCGGTCAACTCGGAAGCTGAATTCAATGCATCGAAGGCTAGAGCATTTCTTATAATTTCTAGAATGGACGGTTTATATATCAGATTTATATCTTTCTCCCGCGGAAATACCGATCTAACTTTTCTATCTGTTACCCCTCCTTCAACTGCAAGAGGGGAGGGAGATAGTTATAGAAAAGCGTCTTGGCAGTACCAACAACCACTTGTTCAGACCTGAAGTGCTTTGAAGAAGGCTTGATTTTCGTGTCCCTCCACAACGGATGCGAAGGGAATAACTCCCGGCCCAGCACCGCCGTTCTCCTGGGCCTGGAGAAGATAGGATTGCGCGACGGAGATCCACATGGCTCGCTCACGCTGACTGGCACCCTTGCCACGCCAGACCCAGACAGCTTTGCCTATGTCGAGGAGAAACACGTCACTAGTGACGAGATCTGATTTTCCAATCGAAGAACCGTCCTTGACGAGGCCAAAGGTCAGTCTGCCCGAGGCATCGCTCAAGCGGAAGAGTTTCTTTGAGTGGACATCGCTGCTTCGAGCAAGGTCATGGGAGGATTGGATAGGCCGGGGGCAATGGAAGGAGGTTTGCTCAACTTCCTTCCCGCCGAGCAGTGTGACTATCAGCCGTGATCTGGGCTCCGACTGGGAAAGCACCTCCACGTCAATGTGTTTCGCGAGAGTCAGGTCGCTCACGACCTGTGCCGCCTTGGCTTTCTCCATTGGCGCACACTTCGCGCCCTGCCATACCCAGATCTTATCTCCATTATCCAGCACGAAGACATCGTCGTCATCGAGGCTCTGCCATGTAGGTTGGACTTCATGGACGACCGTCGAGCCTTTTCCTCCAAGTCGGAATACCCTTAAGAGGGTGAAGACCTTCTCCTTAGCACCTGCGGCGTTAACATCCACGTGTTTAAAGCCGGTTCTAACACCTCCAGACAAGATTTTCATGCGAGGGAATAGCGCCTGGAATTCCATAGAGGGACACGCCTGCACTTCTCTATACTGCGTCGCGACACCACCTAGAAACTCATCCAATTCCACAGTCTTGTACGCCGCAGTGCCAGCCTCATCTTGGCTGGTATTGCGACCCAGCCAAAAAAAGATATCATGTTTCAAAACCTCCTCGCCAGCCTTCTCACCGACTTTGTGCGAGTGCAGAATCACGTAGCTATCTCCATCGTAGAACTCTCCATTGCGTTCCCTTGGCCACGACACCACGGCAAAGTCCTCGATGCGCCAGATATACAACCCCGCCTGTTGACCCACGACGCCATTGTTCCATGCAGGTTCCGTGGCGGCTGAGGCGTGCTTAACTCGGTGGTCGATTTCCGTCCCGATCAGCTCGACATTGCTGTCATTGATATCGTACTCTTTGAGGTGCGTGAGGCCGTCGTGAGGTGGCATTTTGGGCAGTGGGCTATATTCGAGGATTCAGCTTTAATGAATTCTAAGTTTATTGATGGAGTTATGTGACGCTTGCTGTTATGGGGAACTATGTGAATAGTAATCGATCAGACCGTAGCGGGGACGTCGTGGGATGTGGGGTGGGGCGAGAGGCGGGGTCAAGCTGAAACGCTGGAAAGTTGAAGCGATGCCGCCGCTACGTAATAAGGTTAAATTTAGTGGAGAATGGCTTGTAGACAGGTTTATTGGCCGCTGGAACTAATATTTGGAGGATATATGTATACATCACCTATTTGTATTTCCACAAAACTTTATACTTTTAAGATGCGTATCGAAATTACTGAGTTGACAGGGTCAACAGGGCGGATCGAGATCCGCAAATGACGTGTAATGGTTGGCCTGCCATTTACTTTCATCCTGGCCAATGTTTGCGTCAAGGTAGATAGAGACTAATGGAATTGAAAAATATCATTTCGGGCTTTTCCCAATCTCACATTTCTAAAACATTATTATGCCAAACCGGTTTCCTCCTATCTACTGCTCTCGTGGCTTAGTGTGACTCCGTTCTATAAGCCAAATTAAAAGTCGGCCCAAAGTTGCAATTCCTCTCCGCCCTTGTTTTCTCCCTCTGAAGCTGGCTGTCTTCAATCCTGATCGCCTCTCCTAACTCTTCTCTGTCTTTCTCCTCTGCCTCAGGCCCATTCTGAATATCTTCATCATCTTTGACCTCCCGTGCTTCCCTCCTCTCCGCGTCTCGCTTCCGCTCATACGCCATGGCGACATCGATTCTCTCCTTGAACGCTGCCTCCTGTGCTTCCTCGGCAATAACGGCAAAGTGACACCTCCGATATACCCCAAGTGCACCCAGAGCCCACCCCAATACCTCCCAAGAGAATAAAATTGGCAACGCATAGCGCATTTGCGGATTACATCCGCTCGACCAAATATCCACGAGAGTTTGATACACCTCATGCGCAGGCATCACGTATGACCATTTATAGAACCCGGCGGATAGCTCAAAGGGCAACAAAATCGAGGTGACGTTGAATACTACCCAGGTGATCAGAAACATGGGGACGAATTGTGGCGGGCTCCATATCGTGAATACATCAAGCCAGAGAAAGTTGGCATGTGCAAAGAGCCATAGGATAGCCCACGAAAGACCAAATTGATTCGAATTCACCTGCCACCCGTCACGGAAGGCCCAAATCATACCTGTGACGCACAAGGAGCCGACAAAGGTATAGGCTAGAGATATCGACATTCGATATATTATAAGGCGATGCGGGTAGAGGTGTGCATAGATTTTGAACTGCATGTATAGCGCGTTGATAGTTCCCAGATAGAAGAACTCCTGGATCAGGATCAAAATTATCACCAGGGTGTTGTAGATGAGCCGCGAGCCTTGAGTAGTGGGTTGGATGTTGGTGTTGGACAGGTGCCACGGGTCTCCGAAGATGGAGACAGCAGCTACGGAGGTTATATTCAGTGTTTGTAGTGCCCCGGTACCATTTGTGGCTAAGTACCCATCACGGGCGGCCCCAGCAAGAGTGACCAAGCTCCCAGAGATAGAGCTATCGACGACCGTGGAGTAGCGTGCCTCGTTCCAAATGTAGGTGAAGACGTTTGACTGGTTGTATGTTTCGGCGGCAGACCCCCCGGAAAGTGCATTCTGGAGCCTTTGGGAAGAGCCGGAAACTGTGTAGAGGGCTGCCCAGAATTTGGTTCTGCAGACCGCTTCTTTCAAATCTCCTGGCGTTGGAAATTCTTCGACTGTTCTTTGTTGCAACGTTGGAAAACTATCTGCCTCCAACGCTCGGTACCCCTCGAGCACTGAATTGCCAACAATTCCGCCATCGTAATCGACGTAGACAATATTCAGGTTATGAACATGGCCTCCCTGTTGAAATAGTGATCCGAAGATATACGCAAACAGACCGAGAAATAAGAACTGGAGCAACAAGAAATTAATTCCAGCCGCTTTTAGGAAAGCTAAGCGGGGAGCACGGAGAGACGGTTCCCTCCCATGAACGCGGTTTTGGTGGGCCTTAGGATATAGGCTCAGGGGGGTAGGTATCATGATTTCGAGAGAGGAACTGACAGAAAGCTGGGAAAACAATATTTTTGGGTATACCCCGTTATATATAGAAAATTGAGGGATGAAGATTCGAGGTGGAGTTAAGCTTTGGCGTACATGCCACGTGACTTCTGCTACGGCGATTATGCAGCGGGATTAATAAGCCTAAATTAGCAAACAAATTGGCAGGGACTAGGGGGTAGAATGAACTCCACAAATAAGCAGCCTTTATTTCCATCAATCGACAAAAACGGATAGTCACCTACTTTATACCAATTAGGACTGTTTTAAGAAGGCGGAAATAAGTAAACGAAGTTATTTTCTCCAATCTGAAACATCCCTTTCTTCCTCGTCTTCTCCACAGCCACTCGATATTTTTACGACTCTTATGGCTGACGGGAGGCGAATTGCCCAAAAAGTGGAAGAGCTTGTCCTACATTCCTCAGGGCCCGAGCTTTTGATTTTGCTGAGGCGATCATGGACGAAAGGTTAGCTGTACGTCAGCAAAACCTTATGTTTCATAGGAATTCCCATCCTTCGTTCAGGTCGACTTCGGCCGAATGAGAAGAATCCGTTTATGTAGCAGAAAATTTAGGAACTCCTCAGACTCTGCGTTTGGCCTCCCTGGACTAATTGTGTGTTGTTAGTTATCATTGTCCAGATTATCATTATCTCTTACACGCTATTAGAAAATTTCTAGTCAACACAATAAGCATATTCGAATTTAAATATTGAATAATGATCCAACATCTTGGGCGGTAGGCCAACAGAACTTTTTCATTTGCCGTCTAATGCTGATGTAGATTTAAAGATATTAAATTATAATCATCTAAGTTTTGTCTTCCTTCATGTATATATGCGTCTGGAATTTTGGTACCATGAATTATAGCCATAACCCTTGGTGGTTGAAACGGTAGGCCATAATATGTAAAGATTAAGCAACATATAAAACATCCCTAACGAAGCAATAGCTTTTCGATTATGGCCAGCCTGGTATTTAAGGAAATACAATGACGTTGCGGAAATTGGCCGTATTATTCATCATACCATCGTAAGCTTTTGTGAACTCATCAAGTGAAAAGGTATTCACCATCGTCTTCACACCAGCGTTGACAGAGAACTTGATACATTTCTCCATGTCAGGAGGACAACCACAAGAGAATCCTCGCAAGGTGGCACGACTCATGTTGAGTAAGAGATTATCGACTTTAATAGGACCGTCGGTCGTTGCAGATACAAGTGTAATAGTGCCTACGTATTAAATTTTAGCGTCCCATCTTTGTCTGTAGAAACCTCAACCAAAAAGGGATATAGGATTCTTACCATTCTTGGCGACCGTAGGCAGTATCGCGCTGATAGCATCGGAATATGGTGCCGTGCAAATAATCAAGTTGGCACCGCCGAGGGACTGCATATATTCTACCACATCTGTCGTACTCGAGTCGATGTGTTCATATGCGCCTAAGGAAATGGCGAGATCGCGCTTAGAAGAACTCGTTGAAAGGGTATACACCTAGTTGACCGTTATTTGGACCCTACATGATTTCATGGGAAAGATATATACTAACCTTCATTCCCATTTTGGAAGCATACTAAATGACAACAGTCAGAAATAGGCGTCATGAGGATAGAGTCACTCAACCCACCTGAACAGCCAAATGCCCAAGTCCTCCAATCCCCTGAACGAGACAGATGTCACCAGGGGTAAACTTGGATGTCCTGATCGCATCAAAAACGGTCGCACCGGCGCAGCATAGGGGGGCAAGTTCGGCGTATGAGGAACTTTTTAACGTATCCTCTGAAATTCTAACAATTGCTGACGAGGCGTAATGCGGTTAGTTCAGCTGGATACGCCAATTGCCCATATATTAACTTACCAGTTTCTGGAGCATATATATACTCACCGTGCCCACCATCCTGAGTGATGCCGGTATAACCTACAGTGCGGCAAGTCCAAAACTCCCCTTTCCTACAGTAATCGCATTGATTACAATACCCACCATTCCAACCCACACCGACCAGATCTCCCACATTGAATGGCTGCGTATTAGAGGCTCTTTCAGATGATACAAGCGCGGATCCAACGCCTGCGATTCGCCCAATCACTTCGTGGCCGGCAATCCGTGGGTATTCAATAGCAGACCATTTGCCTTCTTTGACAAAGTGGTCGGATCCGCAGATTCCAGATGCGTGGACCCGAATAAGTATTTCGTGCGGCTTTGGAGTGCGTAGTGACCGTGTTACGACCTCCCATGGAGCTCCGGGTTTGCGAGATTGAACTGCGATTCAAAACTTATAAAAAACGTGAGTTTGAAAGCTGCTGGTAACGTGACTCACCTGCTTTGTAGGTTTCTGGGAGAGTCGCCATTGTTTCTTAAGGTACATAAAAAAGCAAAATGTTTGTAAGAAGTAATTCGGGACGTAAACAAAATTGGAGGAATTATTGCAAATGGAGTTATTAACAAATTGAATAGAGAAAAAACCATCAGGATTGAGAAGATTCCAATCTAAGATGTAGTGAAAACACTAAGTTATCACCGAATCCACAATCGGCGATACAATAGCGTGCTACTGTCATTGGATCACTAGGCCGCCGGATAACCTGGAAAACAGAATTAAGTCCGAAAGAAGACGGGGATAGCCTACCTTCAAGTACAAAAAGTAAAAGAGCGTTAAAATTACAAAGCTTTTATAATCCAGATTGCGTCAAACCGGGTGTTGACTCGAACAATGTCTGAATTTATGTCGTTCCCGCTGCTGTGTGCCGGATTCCGGAAGATGGTGGAGTCTTGGCAGGTACGCGAAACGTTTGAATGCGAGATTTTGGCAAATCGGCTGCGAAGAACAGCTGCCAGTCAGCTGCCTACTGTTAAATAAACGAAATATAACAACGTAATGGGGCTCTACTAAATAGTTTAAGCCAATTTCAATTTCAATTTCAATCTCTACTTTTACTTTTATTACAGTAAGTTCAGGTGATTAGTAATTTTATTTGTTGCGTTTCAGGGCGGATAGGCGTAATGTTGTCCTTACGAGTTATTCGCTTACGCGTGAACCCCTATATCGGTACTGGCGGCCTGGCGGCGCAAATGAACGATAGCGGTTTTGCATCCAGCAGATGTGGTTTGGCAATGAGCTGCAAGGGATTTTACAACTTTCCAGATTCCATGGTTTGACAGGTCAGCTTACATCGAAACTGATACTGTATCAAATTCAAAGTCAGTTCGAAGTCCTCCGTGTTCTTCACGTGGAAGTCTTGCTCCGGCCATTTAAGCTTAATCAGATCACGGGTGAGGGGCAATTGCCAGCCGCGTTTCAGCTATCGCAGCATAAAGTACAGTAATAGGGCTGGACCTTTGGTTTTGATTAGCGACAATTGTCCGGGGAATAATAGTCATCATGGTCCCCGCGTCGGACAACATGGACTGCTGAAACAGCACAGCCCTGAGACGATTGTCAATGCCAAACGTCATTTTTCGCAAGACTCCATCCGATAATCCTCTCTGATCATGTTCTATAGATCCATTCAACGCTCGCATTGATATCTCGATCCTCCTATCAAATCCTAATCTGGCCGCGCTCTTAGAAAATAAGGGCTACTGATCGGTACGTAAATCGGATTCTGGATGGTATGTAAAATTAACTTGTCGAAGACAATAAGGTACGCCATCCAAGTATGAAAACAGGCTTTCACTCTGTAGGGAGCTCTCTAGGCAATAATCGGCTAATGGTCATCATCGCCGAGCATAATTTCTGACATAGCAGCGGCCGCAGTTTTGATATTGCATAAAAATGCGGGAGGCGATCATGGCCGATTTTAAGTTCAGTTGGCTCGCAGTTTCAGCGGAGTTAGCGCTTACTTCATGGTTCCAGGGCAGATTCATCGCCTGGTATTTATCATTTCACGGAATCGCAATGGCCATTTTAAGTTGTTGCTAGGTTTTGATCGATCTTCTGGGTTACAGAAGTAATAAATCAGTGCTTACCAAAGCATCTTCCCACTCTGTTAGTTAGAGAATTCGTTTATATATTCCCCATTGTTTTGCCCCACCAGTTTGATCAATCTTGCTAAATATTCTTGTCAACAACACAAAAATTGCGAACAGTATGTCAGATTCCGATTCTCACAAGAAACTTCGGAAACTCCGGCCATTCAGCTGGCAAATGCCCTCTGAGCATCTCAACAATAAATTTCCTTCCAGGTTAAGCTCTAGTCCTCCGCCTGATGGGGCTTATCTTGAACCCCCGTTGCCACCAGTTCACTGGTCGAGAGGAAATGTTACCAACAGAAGCATGGGAAATAGCTATACGGCCCTCGAAACCCAACCTAATTCTCCAAACAGTATGGAAGAGAATATAAATAAGAAAAACGAACATCCTGTCACTGTCTCAGTTACACCAATAGCTTATCCCTCCTACTCAGATATAGTTATGGCAGATCAAGAAAAGGGGTTGTCGAAAAGTATCGAAGCGCCAAAAGTTGCAATCAGACGTGGGTTGAGAGGAAACTGGTCAAAAATTGCACTTCATATTATTGCAGCCGGTGTCACCGTTGGGGTATGTCAACTCAGTTTTCGAAATATATACTGGATGGACCTTCAACCGCCGACTCGGCCAGTTGTTTGGGGAATCACCCAAGGCGGCATACTCAACTTCCTGCAGCTCGCTGCAAAATTGCACGAACTGTTGATCCTGGCCTCAATTTCGAGCATTGTCCTACACGCGGTCAAAGCGCACCTTACAGGTCGACGAGGCCTGCCCCTTGGAATGATAGCTAATGCATTTGAACTTGGTTCAGGCCAGTTCTTACGCCGGCGATCGTTTTGGTCCTCGCTGTGGACCGTTGACCCTGCCACTGGAAAACGATTTCCTTACATTCGTTTTTGGCTTATCTCTATCTTTTGCACATTGCTTGTCACCCTTGCTGGACCGTCTTCTGCTATTGCAGTTATACCAACATTGAATTACTTCAACCTTCCTGAACCTTTTAATCAACCTGTACTGCCGTATTACGTCCTCAACCAGACTACAGAACTCTGGCCAAAAAACCTGACTGCTGATAGCCTCAACGCTGTAGATAGTGGGGATCTTTGCAATGACCCAAACTCTTTTGCAGAACAAAGCTTTTGCCCTGCGGGTGGATTCGGTTCTACCTATGCTTGGGCTGGCAGTCTTTTATTTTCAAATAGTGATTTAGGTACCAATATCTCATTCCCTGATCCTTCAGGTAGTACGCGAAGGGTACTTACAGCCCAGAGCTGCAACAGTAATTTTGATGGACGTGCTTCGGGTGTGACTCTGAATGGATTTATTAGCAATGCAATTAAGCAATATGTAAGCGGCTCCGCATTTTTCTTTCTTTTTCTATTTTGGCACTAGCCCGATGAAAATCTCTTTCAAATAAGAAATCGCAGTCCTAATGTTTTGCAGTGGGTATTTGCTCAGAGCAATTTTCAAGGCGTTGCTTTAGAAGCTGCTCAGCCACATATCGCCGTAGATTCCAGCACGAATATCTACGCCCCACGAGTCGAGACTATGTGCACATCTTACGCCAATTATAACTTCGATCCCGAGAATCCCAACGATCAACCGAATATGACCTTTCCATCGTATAGCTCAAATTCAGTTCCAGTTCCGGATTGGGCCTATAAATTTTCGCGACCTGTCAACGCTTCAAATTTTACATTCGTTGAAATACCAGGTGGAGACCCGCTCGCACCATCTTTGGGCGCCGTCCTCATAGTTCCACTTATCGAAAACATCAATGGAACCTGGGTTCAAACCACGGAGAATGTGGCATGCAGCATCTATTCTCAATGGGTCCCCGTTGATGTATGGTATGAGCCAACAATAAATGACCAAGTCTCCTATCAGATTACTTCTGATTTACAAGATACGTGTCTAAGTATTCCAACTGATCCGATGTCCGACCTCCAACCGATCAATAATACCATATCTATCGATTATGCAAATGCCATAAACCAGGATCTTGTTTTTGTAACTGGTATTCTGCCTGCCTTGTATGCCACTTTTCAACTTTTCGTCTTCAACGAAAGCATCAACATTCCCAACGGCGTCATTTTCAAGGCTCCAATCCCAGTGACACCAGACGGAGTCAACGTAACCGATGAACAAGCTCGTCAAGAGCGTGCAAAACTCATCAGCACGGTACTTGCAGGTTTTACAACAGACGGACTTGCAAGGGATGTGGGAAATGCCGTCTTTCCATTCAGCGCCTCGATGTTCCTCCTTCCAAATCTTACAGATGATGGAGAGCTTCAGGGGCGGTTTCCCTTTACAAGTGCGGTCGCAGGTCAAGATATATCTCTCAACACAACAAACATGGCAGATATATCGAATTGGCTACTTCTTAACCCCACATTCCAGCGCTACGGGTATGGGTATAGGTGGTACGAAAGCAGAACAGCTCAATTTGGGATTTCAGTTTTGCTCGTTCACATCGCCGTTGCTATCGTTTATATGATCTTCGTCGTAACGGATTTGTTAAGCCCTGGTGGAGGAGTAGGGATTCCACAGACCTGGGAGACCATTCCGGAAATGATAGCGTTAGCCATAAATTCGAGACCGAGTGAGATACTGAGAAACACAGCTGCCGGAATCAGCGAAGATCGGACTTTTGGAGAAGCCCTTGCTATTAGGGAGACTAGCGAGGGACGTTTGGAGATGATTGTAGGGAGAGAAGAGTTTCAGCATTTGGCCCTGGCACAACCCGGGCTTAGTTACGGATAACAGGGGTTGTAAGTGCCAGCTTAGAATCAGAAGAGGAAATAGAGCACATATGTGCGAGCCAGCAGATTGGAAACCGAGATGGATGTTAGGCCAACCTGGACAAATAGGAAGATGAGGTGGCTCGCCACATACGTTCCATCTTTGCGGCAGCCATGAGCTCCAATTTGCTGAGAAAGACACGGTCTTAGATGTTGTCGGGTATGCAAAGGGTGGCATTAACAGGCGTACGCCGAAACCGATCCAAAAGTAAAGTAATCAATTGATAAGAGCGTCAGTTAGATATTTTAGAGCGTGGGTTTCTGACTGTATTATCATTTCTTCAATGGACAATTATTTGAAAAATTCATATTGATTTGCTGATATGCAGGTGATTTATATTGTCTAATCATAGATGCGGACAGTCTCTTCACCCTGTGAGACAGTCACCGAGTAGTCTTGGAAGCGACATTTCCCTATTGATCATCAGAAAAGGGGGGGACGGGAAGCCAATTGCCGCGGCTACCAAACCATCGTACGAAGCCACAATTCGTTAATGTGCTAGAACGTCTCCAGTAGGTAGCTGGTGGCGCACGTCAATGTCTCTCGTCAAGTCGTTAGTGTGTCTTAAAATGATCATGAAGTGAAGATCTCCCAGCCATTTCATCATTGATAAATGATAGCCATATCGATCAATATCATGGGGGGTTTTTTTAAGCTGTCAGGTATCATGCCACCTTAATCAGAACTGTCCCTTAAAATTATTGAACATGGCATCATCTCCGAATAGACGATCCTCCTGGGGCCTGGCGATGGAAAAACGACTCGAAAACATTCGTCACACTCCAGCTACAAATTCTCTAGATCTGGAATCTGGAATTCGCACTCGAAAAACAATTGAATCTAGAAATGGGCAGGGAAGGATGCACTTCAATGCTATCGGTCGAATGTGGTTGGACGACCAATCCTTCGATTCACATATTTACCAGGACGAATTTACAAGCAACAGCAGCTATGATGAGAGAATGAAGATCAGAAGAAGACTTCAAGATAAAAGGATTCCTGGGCATGTGAAATGGACAAAATGGATGAACAGCAAGTCAAAAAATCGTAAGATTGAATGCCATGTTGACTAGTACTATTGAAACTTATCACTAAGTACAATGGCCAGACACGGTTGCAGTAATTTCTGAATTCATTGGCACAACTCTCTTTCTATTTTTTGCATTCGCCGGGACCCAGGTTGCAAATATTCCTTCTAGGTTAAGTGATAATGCTACAGCAGGATTTAATACAGGGCCCAACCTGGCGACTCTGCTATACATCTCCCTTTGCTTTGGATTCAGCTTGATGGTTAACGCTTGGATATTTTTCCGTATTAGTGGCGGCCTCTTCAACCCTGCAGTATGTCCCTCGATTCTGCTGTGAAACTATTTAAATTAACCTTAAATCAACCAGGTCACACTAGCTTTGATCTTAACTCGCGATCTCGAACTTATCCGTGCCATATTTTTGCTCATCTCCCAGCTAGGAGGCGGCTGTTTCGCTGCGTACCTAGTCAGTGTGATGTTTCCCAGTCCCTTTAACGTCCAAACAACGCTGGGAAACAGCACCACTCTTGCACAGGGCGTGTTCATTGAAGCCCTTTGTACTGCAGAGTTAGTATTCACCATTATCATGCTTGCCAAGGAGAAGCACCGCGCCACATACATTGCTCCTATAGGGATCGGGCTCTCTCTCTTTATCGGCGAACTTGTCGCTGTGCATTACACCGGTGGCTCTTTGAACCCAGCCAGAACTTTTGGGCCAGCGGCCGTAGCACATAGATTTGATGAAAACCATTGGGTGTATTGGGCAGGCCCATTTATAGGAGCGCTGCTGGCTGTGGCTTTCTACGAAGCAATGAAGATTTTGGAGTACGAAATGGCGAACCCAGGACAGGATGGAGATGTAGAGAATGATCCAACACAAAATCCAGAGCATGAGATTGCACAAGTTGTTGAAGAAAGGGAGGCTGTGGTAGACGAGATGAAGGCACTTGAGGAGCAGGGAAGTTTTGAAAACTTAGAGGAGAGGTTTTGCTCTCACAGTTACGACGAGCCCGGCTTTGATGATAGCGAGTTTCTTCCAGAAGGGAGGGATCCGAATGAAAGTGAAGTGCACGAGGATGATATTCAGAGTCATCAGAAGCATGAGAGGGGAGATGATTTGGAGGCTCAGTGGTCAACCAATCAAGCAACCATTCGACGTCCAAGTGTTCGTAATAGCTCAACTTCATTTCACAGTGCGAAGGGCGAAGTGGAAGTCCTGGATCGCCGTGTAAATTAGCCATCTTTGTATTAGTTATTTTTTTATTGGAAGGAATTTAATATCTCCGGTCGTGATTTTTATTGATTTGCATAGCTTGTCGTGTTTCTCGAGCGGAACCTTGCTGCCGTGCCTCAGGGTCTCGAGCATCTCATATACCGATTTGCAGAGTATGCAATAAGAATTTAAGCCCCAAAAATGGGAAGAATCAGGATAGTGCTAAAACAGAGGAACGCACAAAGGTAGCACACAAGTTTCCTAAGCCTACGGAAAAAAGATAAGAAAGATTTGAGAGCTATGGTTCTACTAGAGCACTGCCTTTACCATTCCCATTAATTCCAAGCAATCCCCCGCGCAGAAGTAGAGTAAGGCAAGACTATGCGACGAATCTGTTGATGCTAGGGTGGAAATCTAGTCAACCTGAGCGATCCACACTTGCTTAGTTCTCCCGATTCGGTGGGAAAAGACGAACATATTTATCCATAGTCCAACGAATAGAAATATTTACTGCCCACCAAAACCTTTTCGCCAGGATCCTATACTTTTGATCGCCGCCATCCTCGCGCATCCTTAATACTTTCGTCAGAAGCCATCCAGCGTACGTGAGTATCTCTATGCTGATGCCAAGCATGAAAAGGAGGAAACAAATCTCGAAAAGAAACCCGGAGAAAGTCCATTCAGAGAGGAGTAGATGGCCATCTGGTATTAGGGGTCTAAATACCAGAGTAATAGATAAGCCACGGCGAAGGGGATAGCAAAGATATAGCTTCTGCAAAGGTAAAGACCAACAGTACACACAGTAACTTGGAAAGTCGGAAATATTTTAGTGCTCATAGAAATTTCCATGAGACTTCTGCATATGATCATAACACCCGTTAGAAGTATTGAAAACCGTCATACAAAACCAACAAATATGCGTGCCACAGCTGGTACAAGCCATGTGGTTACAGCCTTCACTTTTTACAATACTCACCTTACAGTTTGGACAATCTCTAGCATCATTATCCTTCTTCCATTTTTGAAAGGCTTTGTTTCCTTCGGAACTAATATCCTTGTACTCTTCACACGTTATCCCATCGTGACTAACAACGTTGCAAGTTGTACAGACAGCAGTCAGACAACTTGAACAGAAGAATATCTCACCCGTCTTGGTGATACGGTAGACCTGGGGACAGTCGGGAGTCGCGCAGTATTGAAAATCTTTAGGATGTGTTCGAATGTAAGTGTCAAAGGACTTGCGGAGTAGATCGTTGAACAGAGTGAATGACAGCATTTTTTTCAACTCATAAATAGTAAAGATGTGTTCACAAGATCCAGCTGCTCCAAAGCAAGCTACTGGAAGTGTTCCACCCCCTGCCGAAGAAGCTTGATTGGCAAAACACTCAGAACAGTAGACATGGCCACAGCTAGTCTCCACTGGATTCGTTGCCTCTGTCCAGCATACAATGCAGTCATTGGTATCAGCTAATAATCTGGAGTTTATACCTGAATTGGATTCGTCAATGAGTAGACTGTAAGCTCGCTGAAGGTCCTCTTGCGTGCCGGAAATTGAAATTGTCTTCGAAACAGAGGATATATTTAGAGTAACAGCATTCCCAAACTCCGCTTTAAGCCTTTTCATCCCGCCTTTCATAACATACTTGTGAAGCTCGGGTGTAAGAGGAATAGTATGGCTTAACTTGCGGGTAACACCTACTTTATCCTTCAAGATTCGCTGTACATTGGCTCGAGAAGCTTCTGAGCCTCCATACAAAACCAATTGAAGTTTTCGAGAATCTCGGTAGATGTAAAGCTTTTGAGAAGTAGCTAGTTCATTAAGATCAGCCAGAGCATCTGGTTCTAGAAAATAAGAAGTCCACAGAGGGCAATCCCCATCCATGATGACATCTCCCGCCAGAAGTTTCTCCAGCCGCATCTTGGCTCTTGAAACACTCTTAAGGTCTTCACCAAAGATTCGGAGAGTTGTAAAAGGCTTTTGCGGATCGATTTGAGAATATATCTTCAAATGGACATGTCCATTTTGCCAAGCAACTGTTTTCAATTCCTCAATCTGTTCTCGAAGGACCGTAGTGATGCCCGTAGAAACATTATACTTCACGGAAATTACATGATTGACAAAAATTTTGGACGTTCCTAGGCCCGGAATTAAAGTGTCATTCAGCGATTGCACGGCGTCAACAGCCCTATCTCTGTCCAGAAAATTGGCCGTCGCTTTCATCTTACTACTTTCTACCGCTTGAAAAGACTGGAATGATTCTAGTCCCCCTTTACTTCTTAGTAATGCCTCAACAATCTGGTTTGCTTCCTCTTCCGAACAGTCATGAGTGGGATCGCCAAGACTGATTCGCGTCGGCTTCATGCGAGGAGACAAAAGGTCCCAAATATCTTTTTCTGTCGTCCGCTGGTGTAAATTTCCTAGCCGGAGAGTATAGGTACGGGAGCTGTAATAGCCTTGGGGCTGTGGGATAGCGCATTCAGGGCGTCGATCATGAATCACCATGCGTTCAAGATATCGTTTCGCATTTCTAGCTTCAGAAGAGGACTGGTAAACGAGCCATGCTGAACGAGAAGATTGATGCCATGAGCAACTGACTGTACAGAGCTGCACCCGATTTCCTAATCCTCCCACCCTTGCTGCTTCAGTCACGGATTTGATTCCTATTTTGTTATCAAGTTCTGGCTCATGTACAGTCTCGAATTTGGACACAATATTTTTAGCAAATGTTCCGCTCTCCACTTTCACCTCAGCCATCGAAGAAAGGTTCCCGAGTTCCTTTATTGAAATGGCTCCCTCTTTCAAGGAATATCCCAATTTCGAGAGTACTGACATGACAGATTGTTTGCCTGCATTCGGTGGAAGGCCGGTAATCTGGATGGTGGAAAAGTCCGATGCCAGCTTCACACCCGACACTTCAGCGCCTTCTTCAAAGTTGACAACTGCTCCGTTAACTTCTTTTTGATAAGGTGTCAAGGCCAATTTATCTAAGTTATTGACCAGGATCTATATCCATTAGCATAGAGGCACGAAGGCTTTTTCGTGAGGTTAATCACCGTTTCATATATTATTGCCTGCGGTGAAGGCTCTAGGTCTGTCTTCCTATTTTGAGGTTCATGTTGATAATGGCATGATTGGCCATTACGACAGAGTCCACGGGAGAAATACATACAGGCGACTGACTTTAACATACAAGATGCCTGTGCGGTGTTCTTTATGGAAGGTCGAAACTCAGGAATATCTGGCTTTAACCTCTGATCTTGAGACGACATCTTCAACGTCTCAGTAATTCCGAGGCCAACTTCAATATCATGAGAATTTTGGCACTTTGCCCCATATTGACATGTTCCCTGAGAAAAAAAGTAACAACCACCCTTGGTTTTGTTTAAGATCGTCGCTCTCTGTGGCAGTCTGCCTATATTAGCTATAGTAGCCGTCACCTGAGATCGGGGTGGGTCTGACGTTGTTGAGGATGGTATGGTAGCCTCGTGTGAATTTTTGCAAGCCGCTCCGAAAAGACAACTGCCGCGCCGGAAATACTCGCAAGGTGCCATAGGTACAATTAACAGTCTTTTTCTCGATCCAGTTGAATCCGAGAAGTATTAGGTCGCGGTTGCGATTTTTTCTGGTTGTTCTATCCTCTGTTGGTGTTGCACAAGGCTAGACGCATTGCTGCCTATCTATCCAGATTCGTTCGCTATGATTAGCTCGCATAGAGAAAAAACTTAGTGAAACAAAAGACAATATCAAGTATCGAGTATCGAGTATCTCTGAAATATCCAGAGCGTGAACAAAGAAACCGGAGCTAGAAATAACATCACATTGACAGACAGAATGCAGGCAGGTAAATGTAATTTATTGTATTATTATCATCAGTAGCATCTAGTAATTACAAAATATTTTTTCTCTAGATAATCATTAGTTTAGCTTTGTAGAACTTCTTCCACAGCATAATTATTAGCCATAAAATCTTAATAATGTAATTGAATAATACTTTACTCATTGAAACTAATTAGTCCCACTCAGTAATTGTATAATTTGGTTGAAATATGTCTAATTAATAAACTTAATCAGTCCAGTTAATTAATCAGACAAAATAGTAGATGTTATATGTAAACTTTGGTTGTTTTGTATAGGCAGTTACTTGTTAGCGACCTTCTACCAACGGCAAACAAGCTTAGATACATACTTAACTTGAATAAGTACATAAAATATACAAAATGAATAAATATTTAGTACTATCTATAAAACAGGATATACTAACTTTATAAGATTTTAAATATATTTATCAAGTTTTGGTTTGGCATTATGATAAGCGAAGTATCCCAAAAGTTGGCGTTTTTGCTTGCAGCTTATTCCTGGAGCCTTGTATCTTATCACACCACTAAACGACAGCCACGAATCACGATTCGATTATACCAGGAAATAAAGCATGTCAGCTGCCCCGAACGCAGCTGTGCATGATCAAGCCGAAAGCTATTATTAGTTTCGAAAAGCCTCGGAACGCCTACAGCAAGCTGAACGGACACCTGTTCCGCACTTAGGTGCACAGTAATTGTTTTACTCGCCATTCATAAGCAAGCATGTCTCATGTCTCCTTAGCTATGAGCCATTCGCAACGCCCCTCCCACAATTTATGATGGTGCTATCCCAATCTCTCTCCAGCACACAAACTTGCGCACAGCATTACAAATACCCCTCTCCAACACCTTTTACTGCACCATTGGTTGAGCAAAAGTACTAAATACTTGTTCGAGACCAAATCATTGTCATGAATCCGTCTGAATTGGAGTCGACTCAAAAGAGTAATGTAGGCGTTGTGTCTCTAGAGAAAGGAGAACTGCACAGAAATGGCCAGCATGGCTACGCGGAGCAGATGGAAGAGCAGGATTCCCTCAGTCAGATAAAAGTTTTCAGAGAATTTATTTTCTGGTGGTTTTGCGGCGCTGTTGTGTTGGCGGTTTTGCTTGGATTGAGTGCGACAAGTTTCCGAGCAGTGCGCATTAAAAATGTTCTTCTGTTTGGGGTCTTCTGCTGGCTTGCAACATCATGGCTCGCTCTCTTGGCCTCGTACCTCACTGCGTGGACTCTCGCTTGGATTTGGCTTCAAATTTGCGATGGTTATGAATGGCTGGGTATGGATGACTACGAGGTATTTTTCGTTGATATTAGACATTCTGTTACACTTTTGCTCTGGGGCATTATATCTTGGGCAACTGTTCCCATTTTGTGTAGGGTGGATCATGTCCATTGCACAAATGGCTGGGTTCCTGTCTTCCACAGAGTTATGCTTGCGACACTCGTCATTGACATTATATATTTTGTCAAAAACGCGTTGCTTGAGCTAATCTTCACACGGGCTATTGTCGACTTTTTAAACACAAGAGAAGATGACCTTCACAAGATTCTCGATGCAATGTATATAATACTGGACCAAGAGCCCAAAGAGCCTGAAGAGCACCATGGAATAGTCTCGCACATCTGCCAGTGGATAAAACCCTTGGCAATATGGATTCAAGGCATGAGAGCATGGTCGCATCCCACTATCAACAGGTATATTCTTCTTCAAGAAGACGAATCAGAGGAACGTCCTCCACCCGAAATAGTTTCACTTAACCATACAAATGAGTGTTTGAAGAAAATAGGTATGGGAGAAGGAAATAAGAACATTTATGCAACTGTGGCAAAGTTCATGAAAGAAAAAGTCCTCACCGGCTTAGTGTGTGAACTGTCAAACGACCCAAGAGATCAACTGAAGCACCAGCGATCTAATAGCCAGAAACCAAACCAAACATCCGCAATAACCTCTAATAACTGGAGATGTTGGAGAAAGTTATGTTGCTTCTACAAGGACCAACCGAATTATGGTAACTGGAGCAACTTACCTACAGATTGTATCCACAGTCGGGATAAATTGTGCAAATGCTTTCACACAAATCCAATAATTAAGGATGGAGTGATACAGCCCCTATTTACCTCGGTTTCATCTCCCTTAAGTTGCGCGGTTAAGGATGGATCGTGCCACTGTCCAGTAATCCAACTTCCCCCCCTTCACAACATATGCCAGATGGCGGATCATGCCAATGTCGGGGATCCTGCCATACGAAAAAGGGTGTCAAGGATGGAGTGTGCAAACGCCAAGTAGCTGTGCATGTGCAAAATGTTTTGAATCGCACGGTGGGCACTTATGTGACTTCAGCGATCAACGAATCTAAATGTATTGAGAAGTTGTGGAAAGTGCTTGACAGAAAGGGAGACGATTTCATGAGCTTCGAGGAGCTAGATTGGCTGGTTCAAGATGTGGGCGAGTGCATGAAAGAGGTGCTGTTAGGTCAGAAAAATATCATGATGATCGTTCGTCATCTGAATATTATCTTCTCCATTGTTCTTTGTTTCCCGTCTGCCCTCATATACGGTACGTGCCAAAATTTGGTGTTTCTGCGGTTGGCTTCAAGCTTGTTGACAAGATTAAGCTTGGTTCTTCATTAAGAATCCAACTACACTTCTTACTCAGCTCTGGCCGCCAATTGCAGCAACCAGTTTTGCAATACAGGGGCCAGTCGCCGCATTTGCAAATGCTTGCACATTCGTATTCGCTCAGCATCCATATGATGTTGGCGACTGGGTAAGATGGGGCAAGCATACAAATCTCAAGCTCATTGTGGTGGAAGTTCATCTGATGCATACAATATTCCAGTGCGCTGATACGGGAAAGACGATCCACATCCCCCACTCTGAACTCAGCACAGACTATATCGAGAATTTGTCTCGGGCGTCGAAACATTTTGTCAAAATCGTGACGCTGAAAATGGACCAGCCAATATCCCCGGACACGCAATGTTCTTTCCAGGATGGCAGACTTGCAGAGGAATTGAGATCTAAAAAGGAGCTCGGGGACTACCTCAGGTATCACCAGATGCCAGAAGTCAATGCTGTGCCGCTTATGGATGAAGATCTAAATAAGAGAGGCGTTCGAGTTGAGTTTCGCAGAAAACAGTGGGTGAGTTATTCTATGCCCTGCTATGATATCCCATGCTGCTTCTCATGCTAATCTCTGTAGACCCCCGGTCGAGCATTCAAAAATGAACAAAAATATCGACATAAAGTCCTGGATTTTATTCGTAGCTACTTATTATCTCGCTCATAATAGACTCACCAAGAGAGTAGCGTTGCCAATGCGGCAATGCAGTGATAACGCAAATAGTACTTCATTAAGAGTTGTTTCCAAATTGATGAAGATAATCTTTCTTCTTGAGCTAATTGTTGTCAGAATACAAGTAATTGAGTTCTGCTTTGGTTTATGACATCTATCATGTGACACCAGCGACTAAAAAGCTTAGGTTAGATAGATAATACTTTAAGAGATATAACTCACAAGGTATAGCTAATAATCGCGAGTATACTTCTTTCCTCAGCCACCAGCTTGTGGAATGCTCACCAATTATTTGACTTTTAGAAAATACGAGATTGGAGAGCCGTTTGTTTCCGAAGTGGATACTAATGGGTAGGAATGCGACTTGACTAGTGGAAGCTTTGCAACACGGGGCACTGAGAAGGGTAAGCAGGGTACGCAGGGTATGCACGGGTCGTGTAGTCGGTATTATATTTCTAGAGCATAGGCTTTGACTTCAATTCTCGCGGGAAACTGCCTCCCAGTACTTACACTACCTTAGATAGACTATTGATTAATCAAAAATTCAGGATTTTTCAACCAATCCAATAGCACCTGATAACAGCTGCCAGCGGTATGTTGTACTGGTATATAAATATGGAGCATTCTTTGGATATAACTTGAAGATATGTCTGTGTTGGTACCATTATGTATGGGACACGTGATTAGAACGCTAGTCCCAATTAGACGAGGAAGGGGATATATCGGTGTATGTGAATACACAGGAGCTCAACCAGGAAGATGGAAGGTTAAGTGGTTGAATCTATGGAAGAGAGGCTACGCGCGGGGGGATGTAAATACCCCAGTGTGGGTCACGTGACAGGATATAACCTTAGAGAGGTTCTATCCTTCCTTCCTTCTAACCAATCAATCACCATTCTACATACCTGTACCCCACTCACAAGTGGTGTACCACATGTAGAGGTGAACCCACAGTCTGTAACTTATTAGTCGAATTAATCATGCTAGGCGGGATGACCTTGCACTAGATTGGCCGAGTCTAAGCCCTTGGCTTGCTCGGCGTTTCGATGCCAGAGATCTCATCTGAGAGATTTATACATCTCCGTACAAAATTGTTGAAGTCAGTATCACCTGACCATCACATGACTGCCCTCGCCTAATTGGCTAGGCACCTACAAATCCATACCTGTATTTAATTCGCAACCCACTTCATAATATCAATACAATAATGACAATTGACACCAATTGGGAATGATACCCTTACTGACTTTCGCTGAGACCTGCGTATTCAACAAAAATTTTATAAATACAACTAGGACTACTCATCGCCTTTCGTAATTTCGGGGTCTTAACATAATCGGCGATGGCTGGGAAAGATTAATTCGTCTATAAACTACCATAGGCAAAGGAGTTGAGACCTTTGCCTAAGTAGCTAGGCGCTATTATGCGTCTAGGCCTCTTTTATTTTGTAGGGTATTAG
This sequence comes from Haplographium delicatum, assembly GCA_037952705.1. NCBI lineage: Eukaryota > Fungi > Ascomycota > Leotiomycetes > Helotiales > Hyaloscyphaceae > Haplographium > Haplographium delicatum. Next base: position 57,925 of record JAPZPC010000036.1, read on the forward strand.
GCAAAGTTTTTTCCGCCTTTTTATGGATGAAGCGAAGTGAATTCGGAAAAAAAAAAAAGTAAAGCGAGGAATGGGAAATTTTTGATAAAATTGAATAGAATTTAGTATTTGTAACAAAGTAGCTCTGATTCTGTGGTCATGATTTCTGATACTTTCCGATCTGGAGCAAAGCCTCTGAAACTAAAAACATCATCTAACGAGTAAATAGCAGAGTTTCCTGTGGAGTTACTCGCGTACTGCCATAGTCGCAGCTGAGGATCTCTTTGTTGCCACTTCCACCACATTCGATCTAGCTGCGTGTGATGCAAGAAGAATACAGGATCTGGGAAAATTTCAGTATTTCTGACCATATAAAATTTTAATGATAACCAAAAGATAGTGAAAAAAGGATTTATTGGGAAACACGTACCGTTTGGGGCCGTCTCTCTAGAGAAGTCCCCTCGGACACTGTGTGGAACAGCATCGTGAGGCCCATCCTCTAACTTCAAGTTGAAAGAGTCGTAGTCAGGCTCTTGTAAGATGGCCTCTAATGCTTCCGGGCGTACTTTGTCACCAAATTTACTTTCTAAGAGATTTTCTTTTAAAAATCCACGTGATAGGCAATGTGACTCATTTTTGTTTGAAAAATATGCAACTGTCAAGTTGGCAAATGGACCATTTGTGACGCAGTGGCCCTTGCCAACGGACTTTTCTGCTTTTTCGTTTCCGTTGCCACCAAATCCCATATCCTCTTCCCAAATTGGTGATTTTGCCATGTCTTTCCAATCTAGAGACCAGTCCCAGTAGGTTAAATGCCCTGTGAAACCGCATTGTTCACGCAAGGCAGTTTCGTAAAGATGAATGAAGTATCTGTGCCAGACAATAAAAGCTGGAGTGATATGAGCTAGGTATGTTTCTGTATCAACAAGTTGCTTCTATGTGGGCGGTTATGTCAAGAAAAAAATAACAACGTACAAAAATTTCCAAGTCGGCTGTGAACCCACGTAAATTCATCGTGTAACGTGTGATCAAGGCCAATTCTTGAGGGCTGAGTTTGGAGGCATTGCACTGCTGAGATATACTCGCGTCTTTGTGGAATACTCAAAGTTCTCCATTCTTGACGAAGAACTGGATCTTTGCACGTCGTCAGTTGCTCCGGATCCGATGTGTATGTAGACGACTTATATCTTTCTAGAAACGGATAATGCATCGCATATAAAGATACAATAGCCAAAATAGCACAAATAGCACATATTATAAATGCAATTAAGATATACTGAAGTCGGTTGTGAGTGGTATATAAAGATTGCAGCAGTTTACTGCTACGGGATTTATTGTTGCACTCAGTGTCGGACTCGATGTCGGACCCAAGAGCCTCACTGGAATCGCTAACAGGCGCATATTGGTATGGATAATGGGAAGGCATAATTATAAAAGTCCTTCAGCATATATATTGAAAGCTCGCCAACAGCTATGGTACACTGCAAACGATAAAGGAATCCCTAAAATGAAAAGACCATTTTGGAGAATATGAGGGGGATTCGATACTATTGAACTTTGAGGGAGATAACTAAGTCTGTCTCAAAATGTCAAAGTCTTTTTCCGGTTCCCCTTCCTTGCCGAGATCTACCATTCTTTGATTATGGGAATGTAGACCCCGAGGCTCCATGCAGAGCCAAACGAGAAGGCGCTTTACCGGGTAGTTACAATCTTAGTTAATTACAGGCCATTATAGCATTCATGAATCGCCAGCTGCGACCAAGAGGCGCGGTAACAATTACCAGCTCTAAGAATACCTCTGGTCTCCTACTAAGCATGTAATGCATATGGTATTAATCAATAGGATTGCGGCAAGGTCAAGCCGTTCCACGGGATGAGAGTAAGGCGATGAATGATTGTATATCACGACTTATATTGTTTAATAAGTCATATGTTTCTGACTGTCATAAACAAGTTAGCTGCGGGTGGTGGTCGGTATGCGGGTGGCAAAGCTCGGGCAAATTGGTGTAAACGCGACGTCTTTAGCCCAGCCTCGAGATTATCCGGAGGCACCCTTCTTACGTAAATGTAAAAGAGGCTACGGAAGGAAGGTAGTTTATGCTAGACTTATTTGCAAGGAGCTTGAATGGGCCTGGGCACCGAAGATCCCTAGGAGTGGTACTGGTTAACCATGCCTCGTTGAAATAACGGTCCGCTTAAGTAAGGGACGGTTTCTCTACTTGGGATTTACTCGCGCTTAACGGCGCGGTCCGAGCAGTAAGACTTGACGATCATTTGAATCCTGTATAACTGGTTGATACATTTATCCTGTGCCACAAACGTTTGACAAGTACCGGCGGGGACCTGCATATTCATGCAATATGCTATGTAGTATCTGTGTCGAAGCGCCTTCCAAGTTTGGAATACAACATGAAAAACTGCTGATACCATACTTCGTGCAAAATCATATCACTTTCCATTCAAAGAATATTCGGTGACCTTCTATACATCTGGTCTTTGTCATGCGTTATAACGCACAGTAATAATTACTATACATGCGCTAAGGCAAGGGGCTCTGAGTTCCGATTGCGGGTGTAAATGTAAATGCAAGGTATCAATACGTAATTTTTAGAGGTGTTAAATTTAATCTGTAACTGTCAGGTTTGACGGTCCGTCCCGCATTGAAGCAGCGAGTTTGTGTACAAAATACAATACCAAAACATAAAATCTGTGTAAATTGCCTGGGCGGGTATTAGTTGCTCCGAATATTATTTCAAAGATAAACATAAACAAAATAAGCAACAGAGAGGAGTCCCTCCCCTCCAACTATATTTCAATGGATTCAGTTCTATTGAAATAATAATCAATTCAATACTAAGTGAATAATCTCTCTACCCCTCTCCAGGACGTGATACCCCTGAACCAGTAACCCAAGGAGATATAGGCCTTCCATCAGCAGAGTATATGTAACCATTGGGACAAAGAGTACTATGATTTAGATGTGGGAACCCTTCAACATCTTGACTCATATTACGGTAGCAAGCTGTATGTGATCTTGCCCATGCCTCCATTTTGTCCCAGCTTCTACACATCCGTGCCTGCATCATGCCCGGTTCCTCGCCTTTCGACAGACCAGTATATCGTGGGGTATCATCTGCGTGGCAGATAATGTCCTGGCGTAGGAAATCGAAACAATGAAGATTGTGATCGAAATTTTTACCACCATCATCTAGTGGCGGGATGCCGGAGGCGATATCGATGAATGACTTGCGCAATTGTTGCTATAAAGAGTAAGTCAAGAAATTTACATCGAGGCCGTTTGTCCTTACCAAGCAGTGAAGACTATGATAACTGCTAAGTATGTAGATTCCCTTATCAGAATCTAGCGGCGAATTCTGAGCCTGCGGGAGCATTTTTCCATTTACAAAGTCGTGAGGTAAAGCGACGATACCCGGTTCAACGACCCAGGAGTCCCAAGTAGCATCAGCAACAACGCGGTTGTAGTGAACAAATGTGTTAACATCGTGAAACGGGATTGGAACATCGTATGTCAGACCTGCGTACGGAGACTTTTCAGGGCCGCAGGTTTCGGTGAACCCGTGATGTAGATGTATAGCCCAGATGACTGGCCAGAGAAAATGGCCAACAGAAGAGAGGGTAAGAAGTAAAATAAGGGTTTTGTTCGTGAGAGTATTGGAAGGAATACGGTTGGTTGTACTGATAGGATAGTGAGTTTGTCCATCCTCATCATCTAGTAACCTATATTGGTCGGGTTTAGAAGTCATGATCGAGTTGCCAAATACTCCATGTTTTCCTAGAGTTGAGGAACTATGCAAGGTATTTTCAGGTGGCTAATAAAATATCGAACGAAAAGTGGCTGCTATCAATTCTGGGCTCGGAATACTGGGTTCAATAATAAAATCCGTGGCCCACACGCTACCGCATGCCCCGGGGTTGGGAATAAATTAACTTCATGATAAGCAAATGCCTCGTAACCTTGTTATCTCTGTATCTTGGCGAAAACTTGTTCCAAAAAGCGGCTCAGTCCAAGGGCCAGGGTGCACAGGACAGTTGCTGCACTTTTGGCGCAATCGCACTTCTATTTCTTTGGTGGGCTCCAGCTCCCTGTATCCAGGGGCGTGCATTCCGGCAGAGAAAAAAGTGGCCGAGTTTTTGGCCGTGCGCGCCGCAACGTACCAAAAGTTGTCGTTTTTTTTCTCCGCTTGGGAACGTGGAGTACATACGAAGCACAGGGGAACTCGTCGGCTCGGTTAGCTGAGGTTCTCTTACGCTACCAGGAGCACAAGTAGCAGGGAAATACAAAGTCAATTCAAAGAGTAATTTCACGCGATGGGTCATATGGCTTACAATTATGATAGCTTGTGTTCTATACCAGAAGATATCTCCGTTCTACGGAACAAACCAATCACGATCCATCTTACAGCCAGTGATGGTAACAGAGCAGCCAACGACTGCATTTAAGAACGTCTCTATTCGTCACTTCTGATTTGAAAAAGAACTTTAATTATATAAAGTGAAGTATATTTTGGCACATAAGATAAATTTGGACTACATAATGGAAAATCTGACCACCGATAGTTGAAAAACTGCCAATAACCTAAATTGAAAGAGCCCTTGAATGTTCATATACCATCTTGGCCAAAAAGCGTTTCAAACTTTCTAAATTCCTCCATATTTGTTAGTTCAAGGCGTTTGAAAGGTAGTAACAACTTACGATAGAAAATCCAGTTAGACTTTGAAGGAGATGAGCTCATTAATCTTCAATCTTTAAAGTACGAGGACTCTTCAGAACCGTCTTCGTCTCGCCCCTTGAAGTATGCAGACTCTTCAGTACCGTCTCCCTCTCGTTTCTTGAAGTACGAAGACTCTTCAGTACCATCCCCTTCTCGTTTCTTGAAGTATTTAGAATTGGGCTCTCCGGTGCTATCTTCGTCTCGCCCCTTGAAGTACGCAGACTCTTCAGTACCGTCTCCCTCTCGTTTCTTGAAGTACGAAGACTCTTCAGTACCGTCTCCCTCTCGTTTCTTAAAGTATGCAGACTCTTCGGTGTCCTTGGCTACGAGGATTTCTACTTCAGTCCGAGCTGACAGTGTTGATCCGCCTGAAGAGGTCGGGAAAGTTTCAATTGCTACTACAAATCCAAGCACGACTAAGACGACGGCTTTGATAAAATGCATTGCTGGAAACGTCCTGGTATATTCTTTAAATATGGTCAGATTAGAACTTCCCTTCATAAGTTATATCTGATATGCTTGCTTACCTTCAAGTTAAATGGCTTTTTGAAGGGTTTGCCAAAGAGATTTCGTGTGATTCTAACTTGTCGACTTTGACATTGATACGCCTTGCAGTGAAGTGGGTCAATATATGACACTCCGCTCTTGATAACGCTGGAAGTCTGTTCTCTACCCTGTCTTCAGCCGGTGGGCGATCTTCCGGGGTGTTTCCGGGGATTCTCGCAAGGGTAAAGCAGCCGACTAGGCCCCCCTTTCACTAGCCTGTAAATGCAGAATCAGACGTCTAAAACACCTGTTCTAACGTGGCACAGTCCATATGCTCCATAAAATTATATGTCAAAATATTTGTCAAATATATATCTCTAAATATAACTGTGAAACTCCCCAGTTACCTGAATATAACAAACTGCATAGTTCCTTGATAATAAAACTACTAGGAATCATCCTACAAGAAATTTGGTTACTGTTTGCACCTTCCTGATTTAGTTTGACGCAATTTAAGTGCCACACAAAGTACATTATTGATTGAATTACCTATACTGAGGTATATCGTCCGAGAACTTATATGTGATTATAGCTGCAAATGCCGAGATTACATGCCGGTAGTACACACATCTTTCCGGCGCCGAATAAACTTGTTATCGTTGAGGGGGTGCTATCCGTAGTAGTTTATGGAAGATTTTCATTTCTTGGATTAATGCCACAGACTTGGGAGTGATCATATTTCCCTTTTATTCTTCTTTTTTAATTCGTATTTTAAATTATCTCTGATTTCTAACAATTCTGAGATCGGTTCTAACAATTAGAAGAGAAAATGTCTTCGACGCCTTCAATGAAGCCATTGTATGCTTATCTTCCCGGAGACGAAGAGACCTCCGAGTTTGAGGATTCGGAGGCCTTAGAGGAAAATAAGCTGCTTTTTTCAGAGACTCGAAGGGCCCTACGCTCTAAACATTGGTTTTCATTCGTCCCGTCCATGACGACAGCATTTCTACTTCTATTTATCATCATTCAGGGCTTCTTTATTCTCTGGAACCGTGGGAACAAGCCTCTACTCTCACCAAGTATTCCAATCATTGCCAACCAAACTTGGTAGTTTTATTACTGACGCCTTTGTTAGACGGGTTAAGTAGGGAACTGACAGAAGAACGGACGACCTATCTTCCTAGCGTATACTGGTCAGATAACGAAACCGAGGCTGACCTAGCTTGGGAATTCATCAGTGCTGGCCACGGAATTGTGGCTGTCAAGGCTGAATACGCAAAACAACAGGGCTTACCCAACAGTGAAATATGGAGGGAAGATTCTACTAAACGAGTCTATATACTTGAAGCTTATCATGCAATACATTGCCTTGTATGTCTATCTGTATTCTCTGATATGTCATTGCTTGTCGTGCTGCTTATCGAACTAAAATAATTACTCGTCTCTGGTACTGATATTTTACCAAAATAGCGTAGGCTTCGTAGCCACTATCTCGCACTGCTTCATGGAACAGGATGGGGCTGGCCTATAGAGCATGACATGCATTGTTTGGACGGTTTGCGGGAGTATGTTATGTGTAACCCCGACGATACTCTTCTCTGGACAACGGGCCATGGAGATGTTGGCCACGGTCAGAAAAAGAAGTGCCAAAACTGGGACTCTTTGAGGGACTGGGCAGCTGAACGTACCATCTCTTATTTTGATTATGAAAGAGGTTTTGAAGATCAAACAAAGGGGGTGTATCATTCCGGAGATGGGCTTCCAGTAGGAAGTTTTTAATTGTCTGTAGCCTACAACTTTCATAGCAATTAAAAATAGCATCTTTCTATCCTGACGTGCCAAACTCACTGCCTATTACTTTTACAATTATCCTAATTATGAAGGTTAAGCAAACACACAATGAATTTTATGTGTTGGTCAGTATATGGTTCATTTGGTCACATCTATTCTTTCTCAAGAGAAAAGCTCTGCATAGAACTCAAAAATGCAATTATATAAACTCACTTCAGCGTTCGACCTGAAAAGTTAGATATGACGGTAGGGACTGCCCTTTTCTGAACGGTTAGGATCAAAAAGTTCAAACACGCAATTGCAACATAAAAGCATGCGAAGTTTAACCGTGTTATATTGACAGCCTCTTTATTATCTCAGAGATCCACAGAGAAAGTAGTTATAATTATACAAAGCTGACTTGGGCTAGAATACAGCAACTGAGCATTGTTCCCCAAACAGCCTTGCTATTAGCATCTATTCTCGTATTTTAGATGCTAACTGCACACTTTTATGGACGTAGATACCATTCTCAAGGTCCTTTTGCTGTACGTGGGAAAACTGGGCATTGTCCTTAGCCTCATATCCCTCCACCGTGATGCTAAAATCGGCTGTATTTTCTTGAGAAACCAATTCAATATTATCTTGGCTCACAGTAGTGGAACCTTTGTGTTCGTAATAACGAGAGGCGTTGGAATGATGGCTTTGAATAGACCCAAGAGATATCATGCTTCGGACGGAGCGGACGATAGACTCGGGAGATACTTTTATGATAATACTCCAAATAGAAGGGAGGTTTACTGCAATGATTGAGAATCCAGTTTCGAGCATGGAGAACCATATTGCTTGTGTATCCGTAACTGTGAAAGATTTAGTGACAAGCCAGAAGGATATGCTATTGATTCACTAACGTTGAACATCCGGCGCTTCTTGGGCGTAAATAGCTGAAGAGAAAATTTAGCTGAGTATATATAGAGTGAAGCACTTTAAGAACATACATTTGGCAAGGGTTATGACTACCGCAAGTCGGGCAATGCATGCACCGTAGCCGCTGTAGTCCAAATTAGCACAGGTTTCACTTTCCTGCTGTTTTCACAGAGGGCACATACATTAAAGCCATCATAAAAATACCCGTGACACCGATTTTACGACTTGTAGGCAGGCGCAATTTCCAGATCTGCAAAGATATTAGCGCTAGGCCCATAGTCTGAGAAAGTCTTGAAACCCTTACAGAAGGTATTGGCACGATCAGAACGAAAGTATCAAGAACAAAATCTGATATAGCAAATGCCTTCTCAAATTTCTGGGTTGATCCTATACAATAAGTGACAAATGGAATATCTCCCTCCCATGCGGCAGCAGGGTGGGTGCCACAAGACGTGGCATAGAAAACTATGAAAGCAACAGCCCACGCCACACTGAGTGAGATCAGACCCCATATAATCGTGTTCAAGAGGCTGGGTCTGACTGAACAAAAGATTCGTCTGTAGAACGCCAGGGCAGAGCATTTAATAATCGAGATATCAACAATTTGAATAATTTGGATGATATAAACAAGCTGGGAATAAAGTTAACGTTAACAAGAAATTATAATTCATGTGTAGTGGATTTGGTACCTTTTCAGTCAAGACTGTCGAGGCTGGAGCCTCCGTCGGCGGACCTGGCGGATCCGGGTAGCCAAAGCCTTTATTTGCAACGCCTATAGTACTTAACAATGGCACTTTCAACTATAGCTTGCACTCTTTTAGCAGAAATAAATCACAACTCACCAATGAGGCATGCTATTGACATCCCAATAAACAAGACCTATATTGTAAAACTTATTTTAGCTTTTGATTCTGTGTTCTTAACGCTTTCGAACGAAATGGCTACAAGAACGTCGAAACACTTACCAGTGACGGAATCTGAGCCCAGTCATCGAACTGCAACACTACTTTTTGCCCTATCCGTGAATAGAATCGGAGAGGGACCACAATGAGACAAAAAGCTGGCAGAATTGTGCTAAGGGCAACTATGCCTTGGTGTGATGTTGTGGACATATTGGGTGATAGATATTGGTGGCAACTGAATTGATGGTTTGAATAGGATGAAAAAATTTATCGGTCGACAACTATCACTTGCATACCAATACTTGTAGCTCTTGGTATGGATAATGGCAACTTAACAAGATATGAAGGAAGATATTCTTCTGTTCACCGCTTTTCTAAATAGCTTATAATATTTTGTGGAGTCATGAAAAGTTCTCGAAGGATTCTTTCGCACGGCAAGCTGGGGGGCTGGTACGCCTCCCAGTGGTAAATATTGAATAGGAATGTGGCAAGAACCCGGGGGATCTGATATCCGGCCCTACTAGGTGAAATGGCAATACGATGTACGGAGAGACAAGGTTCAACATGGATTCATGGTCACTGGATGCTGTGTTCTCCTGCATAGTCATAAACTGTACGCCAGGACCGTGCTGTGCCGTTTTACTGATTGCGGCCCGTGCCCTCTGTATCGCCACTGACGTGCTTCTGCAAATAATAATCACTGGATAAATGGACTGATATTTGGAGTTGGCGGCGTCTCTCGCGGCGTAGACGTACTCTCATGGCGCGGATACGCTCCTCACAGCAACTCAGCCCCCTGTATATCGGAATAATGCATACTGCTTTATGGCCTCTCTTGGTTGTCACCATAGGTGTTGGGACCGTGCCGTTGGATGGCATATGTAGCTGCTGTTTGAGATATAAGAACACTGCAACGGGTAAAGTTGAATAAAGGACTAGCCGCGCGGGGTAATAATTCAATAAATCCACTCGACAGCGGTATGTAGGTCCGGAGAAACGGTCCTATGAGAGTGCATAAAGTGGGAGTTTAAACAGAAATTAGATAGTTCTATCCCTAAATTTTTTATATTCTTCTTCTTTTGAAAAGGAACCTCCTGCTTTGAATTTATATCGTGATTCATAGAAGTTTTTGGTAAAATTTCTGCTTAGATACTTGGATACTCATCCCCGACGCCGACAAACATGTCATCTAGCAACCGAATAGTCGAACTGGCTTCTATCATCCGCGAACAAACGAACAAAGTTGATGCCTACCTTGCTTTTAATAACCTCCCTACTCCTTCTTTTAAAATTTCGTGTCCCCCAAAACTTCCCCTACCGACTGAAATTCAAGCTTCTCGAGATGCGGTTCTCGAAGCTTCTGATGAGCTCACGGCTCTAATGCTTGGCCCTATAGAATCTCTAATTCCACCAGTCTGAGTTTTCCTATCCTTTTAGCTAAAGTTAAGACTAATGATTTTGTATACAGCCCAACTCTTGGATATGCGTCACCGCTATCCAGCGTTTTGGTATTGCAACTTCCTTTCCACCTACGGCGACTTCTAGCTTTGGTGAGATCGCTCACGCCTGCTCTATTCCCGAGTCCGATGCACGGCGCCTACTACGCCAAGCTATGACCTTCTATATCTTCTGCGAGCCGTCTCCTGGTGTTGTGGCGCACACTGCTGCATCAAAGGCTCTCGCTGAGATCCCACCTGTAGGGGCTTTTATTGGTTTTGTGAGTGATGAGATGCTGCCGGCTTCTACGAGACTCGTTGATGCAATGGAAAAGTGGCCTGGTTCTGAAGAACCAAATGAGACGGGCTTCGCGCTTACATATGGGACTGATGTTCCCATGTTCGACGTCGTCTCTCGCCATCCTAGACGAGCGCAACAGATGGGAACAGCCATGAGCTTTCTGCAATCTAGGCCGAGCGAGAGCGTGCGCTTTCTGCTTGAGCACTTTTCTTGGGGAAGTGCTGCTCAGGGAGTAGTAGTAGATGTCGGCGGGGCTAAGGGCACTGTTGCCATGGAGATATCCCGGTACTTGCCTGGGATCAAGTGTGTGGTACAGGATACGCCTGAGGTAGTCGAAGGGAGTCAGGTGCCCGATGATTTAGAGAGTGGCGAAAGGCTACGGTTCATGGCACATGACTTTTTTAAGGAGCAACCAGTTAAAGGGGCAGATATTTATCTTCTTCGTAACGTTTTGCACGACTGGTCAGACAAATATGCTATCCGGATTTTGCGCAATCTGATCCCTTCATTAAAGAAAGGGGCACGAGTACTAGTTTGTGATAGGTGTCTTCCACCACCGGGCGTATTATCGCCATACCAATCGAGGCAACCAAGGTAAGAGTGACATCCCTAGTTTAAAAAGATCTAATCCTTACTGCTCTTCTATTCTCAGTCTTTGCTGGCGTCAAATCTTTTGCTAATATCTGATTCTCTAGGTGCTCTGACCTTTATATGAAAGGGATCCAGAACGCTAAAGAGCGCGATGCTGATGACTGGGCGCAACTTTTTGAGTTCGCGGATGCAAAGTTTAAACTTGATCCAGTAGCTACCCCTAAAGGTTCCGCCTTAGCTTTGATATGTGCTACATGGGAAGGCGAAAACACATTCTGAGATATGTGACATAGTAGCGATTATTCATGCTGCCGATATCAAGCTCCGGGCAGCGTGAATTGAAGGAGAGGTTGGAGGGTCGTTTTAAGCGCTCTGAGAAAGTACATAAGCCATTCTTAGCGATAAATAGACTATGAATAAATATGGTTCAATTAAGGATAATGGCAATAATACTTCTCCTATTATATATATACATATTAGCGCAGTATTATCAGCTTAGGAGAGAAAAGTAGACGGATATACTAAAGTTGTTAGTTAGAGTAGAATATATAGTAGATCTTGTTAAGAATAAGGAAGATAGGTTATGGAAAATTAAGATGTGAGTTTTTAATGTTACTTAAAGGCAGGGAGGTGCTTTCGTTATATAGAAGGCAGCTTAGGAAATTTGTAAGTAGTAGGGAGTAAATAAAAGGGGAAATGGAATAGCAAAGTGTCAAACATTATGTATAGCATTCAAGACAAGTAGAAATTCTGTGTATATTATATGGAATGCAAATGATTTATCGGATTCTTTATTCCCGTGAAAGCCCCTGGGTAAGAGTTGAGTTAGAGCGTATGTCAAGTGCTATTTATGTAAATGGCCCTGCAGTATCTGAAATTTGCCCCGCTGTCTCCTACTCCTCTCCATGTGCACCAAAACACTCGAGGAAGCCTACTGAGACAAATGTGGCATAGTTTGATCTGGCCAAGCGGGAGTTTCAGATGAAGTTTTACCAAATTCGGGGAAGAAAAAGAACTGCAGTTGTCAGGTAAAAGGTTGGTAGTGCATTATCATATATGTAAAGAGGCTGTGACGAGGCTTGAGGAGGTTATGAGAGCAGTTTTGCAAAAGGGGGCCATTGGTGTCAAGCGAAGTGAGCCAAGTGTTGGAAAGAGGGCTTATGGAACATGGAAGAGAAAAATATTCGAATATTACCAGCATTTAAGAACACCACGTCAGAAATTTCACGGTCACTTTGCTTTCATACCGCTCATCATACTTAGTAGGAAGTTGGAATTTAGCAACTTCTCATATAGGACCCGTAGACAGTTATAGAAATCCCCCAACATCATTTAGAAATGGGGAAAATAAAATCATTGAGATATTTGAAGAGTAAGAGAGTTAACAGAGTTTCTGGGTTTAATATTGGGAATATGAGGCGAATTTTAGCTCCTTTTTTGTAAGCCCAGAATTCTATATGATAGGACCTTTCTAAACATTCTAATTATTTATGTGTTGTCAGTGACTGAAATTCTGCATCAAAACCTCTTAACAATAGTAGTCGGCTTATTCCCTAAATTATTATCAATCTCCGTAAGTATCTCTGATGTCAACTTCTCGACAACTGGCAAAGCCTTCACACTCGCATAAACCTGTTCTACCTTGCTAGCACCTGTGATCGCTGAGCTAACATTCTTATTTTTTAAGGGCCAAGCTAAAGCTAAGGTGGCTTGTGAGATTTCAAGCTTGTCTGTGACAGGTTCGAGCTTAGCCACAGTCTCAATGTCCTTCTGCCAATTCTCGTCGCCAATGCGCTTGTTTACTCTCTGTATAGCGGGGTCATCACTGGCTCCTAACCGTGAATCTTTTGGGATACCGTCATTGTATTTCCCAGTGAGAATGCCAATACTTAATGGGCTGAAAATGGTAAGGCCCAGTCTGATTTCTCCATAGAGATGCCCTTAATCCCTCTCAACTTTCTGCCGAGTAAGCATATTGTACTGCGGTTGCTCCATCAAAGGCCCAATGAGACCTAGCTTGTCCGCATAGCGCCAAGCCGTTGCAATCTCATCGGCGTCCCATTCGGATGTACCCCAGTAGAATGCTTTGCTCATCTCAATGACATGATTGAATGCCCGTACGGTCTCCTCAATGGGTGTGTAGCGATCTGGTCGATGAGCGTAAACCAAATTAACGTATTCAAGGCCTAGACATCCCAGTGCCACATTGAGACCTTCCACAACATGCTTTCTCGAGAGACCAGCTGTAACAATAGAAATCAGTCTTCAAACTGTGAAACCAGAATTGGCATAAGTTAGCATACTATTGTTGACTGGATTCTCGCCATAGGCAGCGCCCCAGTAAATTTACGTTTATTTAGTAGACATTCGTAGGCCATGGAAGTATTTTCAATACTTTCGCAGAAATAACTAAGTCATTTCGCTTCCACCCAAATTTCTTGATTGCTTCTCCCATTACACGGTCAGATTCACCTCCGGAGTAGCCTTCAGCGCAATCAAAGAAGTTCATTCCCACGTCATATGCGGCCTTCATACAGGCGAACGTGGTTTCTACTAAATCTCAGGAGATGAAATATTAAGCCCGACTAAGATCGTTTACCGTTCTCAACATGCCCACCGTATGTCAGCCATCCGCCAAGAGAAATAGCAGAGACTTTCAGGCCAGAACGACCAAGGAACCCGTATTCCATCTTAGTAAGACCTTCAGGAAGAGCCATTCTGACTGATTTATGTGGAAGATAGTTTTTAGGAGGCTCCAATTCAATAAAAAGTAAAACAAACAAATAAATAAATAAATTTAAATAAATAAGAAAAGATAGACAAGCTTATATTTGGGTTAAAGTATTTGAAAGCTGGAAAACGGTGCGTGTTGAAGAAGCACATAGCTACTTGGTGAGCCTCCCCACCTTTGGCATATTTCTCACCGGGCTCAAGAGGATTAGAATTGGGCCCAACTTTTTCTGGGCGGATCCAGGAGTACCCACTTGTGCCCTAATGACAAAGAGAAATATTTTTGATAGTATCACACCACTCACTACGCCACAGGAAAAATCAGGATCTATTATTTCTTTCTATATACCCTCCCAGTGTGTATGCTTGATATGTAGAGACATACCAGAAAATGGCGGTCAACATTTCGATAGTCCGTAATAGTCGGATCCCTCCGTATAAGATCTCACACCTATTCGCCTCCCACACGTCTATTCAAATTAGCACCCACACTCTACACTCACCTCGGCCGCAGTGACTTATTTACATTCCACCAACCAAGCCGTCGCCAGTTGCAAAAACCTCCTCATTTTATAACATGCTAGAAAGGAACCCGAAACCTCGATAACCAGCAACACATCATGTATTTTCTTTTCTGATCGGCATCGGCTAAGGCAACTTTTCTAACTCAACCATGACAACAAAGTGAGTTCTTTTCCAATTAGTGCACCAATCATGCAGACAATATCTTCTTCTAGGGCCTGTGAGAATCAGATATAATCTTTATTTATCTATACGCAAATTATTTGTCTTTGAATATTTTAAAGAGCGTCTCTGTGAACAATAAAAACATACCATCCGTGATAATTTTACCTAGTTTGACAATTATGTTGCTTTTTTATGAAAATGGGACAAAAATTTACGGTATCACTGTTTAGATATACAAATGAGGGTATCTATATATCTTGGATAGACGACTTTATCAGCAAAACGACCTAAAGTCTAATAAATCTTGGCATATCTTCCTAATTGGTGTTGCAATCTGTCATGAGGCACCTAATTTTGTCCTTCATCTACAAAATGACCACAAATTCGACTTGGATGTGGGCCCCGTGGCCCCGCTGGATCTTGTCTAGCCACAGGGCGGTGGGAATAGCTCTGCAATTACAGCATTTATCGGCGCAGAATGGCAACCTGGGCATCGACAGAACTATTTTCAGACATTTGTTAGCTCATTGGTCTTGGAGTATATAATGCCATCGAATTCTCATATCCTTCAACTTACTTTAGTCGCTCCTGGTAAGTTTGTTACAGTACCCTCGTACTCAACACATTGAACCAGCGCATCTTTAGTGACTGGCGCAGTGTGTTCAAGAATTATTTGCTCAATACACTGGCTGGAGTTTATCACATCTAAGCATGCATATTCGGTCTTAGGGCATTGGTCTTGCACCGCTTGAGCGTTCACGGTTATGAGCGCAAAGTATAAAGTGAGTAAATTAATCCTGAGACGCATTGTTGGTGGGCTCCTTTCTTAATCTTGAGAAATCGCTTCCAAAAGATTGAGAGCATAAAACTCACGAGGTTACCTACCATATATATATCTCTATCCATCTTAATTAATTCCGGGGATCGGCACCTTGTAAATTTTCTGATTTGTAAATTGGTGATATTAGAATAATTTAGCAGGGTGGTAGCCCACCTACGCCCACATCCGGTGGCTATAGGGTTAATATATTTCATAAAATCCAGTTATCTATATCAGATAAATAGGAACTACCAGACTCAGGAAAATTTACTTAATCCACAGTATTTAAGAGGAGAGATTGGATACACACACATTACTATTAATGTCGATTTGTAATCTTCGGGCCTCTATAGAACACTATTCTATTTAGAAGTAACTTTAGGGCTGCTTCATAAAGCAAATATTATTCGTAAAATTTAACATGTATTATATAACAAAACATAAAACTCCTAAGATTGAAATATGGCAACTCAAATGGCCAGCGAGTCTAAACAATTAGCAGTTCGACAGCCATTGATGCTTCATAATAAACCAGTGTCGAGGCCGGATAAATGATATATCTACTACTGGGTACAGATTAGCCGAGGACCATAGGCTGTGTGTTTTGCTCGCTCAAGTTACCCCAACAGAAGCGACCCAATCCCTGGCACAAAGACCGAGGAGCCTCCCTGTTACTGCTGCTTACTTGTCTTTAATAACCTTTCACTATTTAGCAATTGCATCGGCTGGAGGTGATAACAACCGATATTAAGCTGTAAGCACTTCCTCGTTGTCAATCATAGGGTCGCCAATAAGGTCGCTTAGGCACTTCAATTTGCGCTAGATATCCCTAATATCATCAGTACATCTTATAGGCGGGACATTGCAGTTCTCGGTCATCCTCGGCACATTGGTTTCAGCCTTCAAGCAGTTAATCTAGTAGATTCCCTATCGATTGTTTTAGTATTTGAGGCAATCATCAAGACAGCCTTCGTTCACTCTCATGGTCTCATGCCTATATACTTTTTTGTCATATTCAACTTTATTATTCCCTAAAATCAAATCATAAGTCTACCAGGCAAGATGCGGTGGACCACACTTCTTGCTCTGGTACTTGCTACGCCTAGTAGTGCAATAGTTCGATTCCATTGCTCACAGCTAGTAACCCAAAGACTTGACCCTTTAGTTGATCCTGGAAAAAATCCGTCCAGCCATGTCCATCAAATTGTTGGCGGTGTTCGTGGAAAGATCCTTATCATTAAAATAATTTCTAATAGCTGTTAATAGAACTCTTTTAATGCTACTATGGATCCCAAAAAGGATATGCCAGGCGAATCTACCTGTACAACTTGCGAGTTCAGTGAAGATTTCTCTAACTACTGGACTGCGGTTCTCTATTTTCGTGCACAGAACGGTAGCTATAAGCGCGTTCCTCAACTCGGCAATAATCAGTTTAGAAATGCCACCGGTGGTCTGACCGTTTACTATATGCAGGATCCCATTTATGATCAGGAACAGAAGTCAAAAGTTACAGCATTCCAGCCAGTAAGTCGCTAGGATACAAGTCCTCTAAAGGCATTCTATTTCTAGATCTGAATAGAGAATAGGGCTTCCGTATGTTTATTGGAGATATTTCGGCCAGGACTATAGCAGATGCTGCCCGCTTCCGTCAACTGACTTATACTTGCTTGGATACCTTTGTAACTCGAGCCCCAGAGCTCGTTGCGTTTCCTAACCGTCGCTGTAAAGAGGGTATTATGACATCTCTCCGCTTTCCAACTTGCTGGGACGGTAAAAATCTTGATAGTCCAGACCATATGGCACACATGAGCTATCCTGAGACCGGAACTTTCGAAAGTAGTGGACCCTGCCCATCAACTCACCCTGTACGTACTGCTCAAGTTATGTTCGAGGTCGTCTGGGACACAAAGCCGTTTAACGATCTGGACTGGCCTAAAGATGGAAGCAACCCCTTTGTCTGGTCTTTCGGCGATGCGACTGGCTATGCCAATCATGCTGATTACGTTTTTGGCTGGAAGGGCAACGCCTTGCAGAGAATCTTAGATACTTCTTGCTATTTCAACTGCACAGAGTCCGGTGCTACATTGCAATCGATTGATAGCATGAACAACTGCACGCAAAAGCCAATAGTTAACGAGGATATTGACGGATGTGAGTGGAATTATTATTTTATTTTGTTTTATTTTGCTTGGCCTTTGGCAGCAGCACTTACTAACATCATATCTTCGTTCTCTCAGGGCTCCCAGCTCTCCCAGGCGGATTTCAAGCTCAATACGCCCCTGCTTCCACATAACTTCTTCTCGAAATCAAAAATCAAGGAGGATATTTAATTTATCAGTGGCAGCTAGAAGCTCATACTTGGCTGCTTGCTCATATATATTTGTAGACGGGGAGCAGTAGGTTATAAATCATGCCCTTAATTTTAGAATGAATATTTAGTTTTTTATTTGTCATCTCTCCTGCACCTTCAGGATTTCTCTATTGTGGAGATAATATGCATTATTCTTATCTTCTCTTTATTCTCCTTTGCACGATTAAGTGCTGACCCCTTCATCAACCAAAGAACCGGCTCTCGTAGGTAGGAATGATTTAAAACCGTCTCCCAACAGCCTCCACCTTCCAGCCAAACCTTCATAACTAGCTGCATTTCCTCTAATTTTTCAGCCCCCGAAATATTGACCTTATCTCCCTCCTGTAGCTTTGAACATTCTCGGAGGGTTGTTCTTGCAACGACATTTTGGAGCGAGGTTGATGAACGAACCAACTGTAGAAAGGGATGGGAGCTTCAGAATGAACAGGAGCTAATGAATGACAACTCATTCTGGGGTGGAATGATCCAGAGAGGTAGCCGTGTTTTTAGACACTAACGCGACATGGATACAGCTATGGAAATTGTCGACTATCTTGTGAACAAACGCCGGCCTGTGGTATTAGACATTCAGCGACAGATGGTCGACCATGGATTACCGCTGGATCAGACTTCAGCTAGGCGCGAAATAGGAGCTGAGCTTGCCAAGCAGAGAGAATTTTTCGAAAAGGAGCTCGATAAAATCAAGAAGGATATGGCCGAAGCTGTCGCACGTCCGCTAACAATACAGCATTTTTATCCTCAGGCGCAATTTATAGTGCAACACCCGAGAGCGCCCTAGGATACAGGAAGTAACGAGTAAGCGAGAGTGTGTTATCCAGCCAGCTCGCCGTGGACAAAAAAAGCGACGTTAAATACCCCCCCCAGAAAACATTTACTTCTCTCTAGCTGGTTCGAGCCCTTCTATAAAACTGATGAAATCGGAGAAAAATATAAGAGGATAAATAAGAAGATTATTTCTTATTCTCCCAAGTTTTATGATACTTACGCTTGACCGCGTTATTCTATTGGAGATGACTTGATGTCGAGGGTTGTCAATTTAGTGCCGCTTTTTTGTCTACCGCGAGTCCAGTTAAAATGTGTGGCACATATAGAATCATTCAAGTGTTCGAATGAAGCTGATTTTGAATTCTACTATACGGCACCAGAGACTAGTCAATCCATTAGACTCCATACTATTGAATAGCTGCGTGAAGTTTTTTTTTTTTCGCTGCTCTCTTCCATTTAAAAATGCCCAAAGAATAAAATTGAAATATCTGTAAATTCTTTCTACTAACTTAACATTAAACTTAAATTTTAGGTGATTGTGTCACAATTGAGATGAAAAGCCAAGCCACCCGCTTCTCTGCTCTCGATACTTTTGAGACTGTAATGTGGTTCAATGAACCAGCATACCATTGCACTGAGACAGAAGTATTACGAAGATTTGTAGCCGGTTACACAAGAGACTGCCAATCAAATTTGAGATTAATGATAGAGAATGCACATGAACCAAAGAGGAAACTCGAAGATAGACTCCTCCCAATAGGACAAACCCTTGTAGGAATTCCACAAAAATGATAAGCTAGGAAGATCTCATTATTTGACGGTAAGCCATATGTTTCAGCGGTTAAACGAAATGACCATTTATTACAGGATTTATTTGCAGCCTCCTTTCAGTAGCGTATTTTACTTATGCAGAAGGATGTTGTTTGCAGATGTTTGTCGCAGCCTCACCCCCTCCCTACCTCACTGTTGGTCAACCGATAGCGCTTGAGAAAGAATTCTGGCAATTGGTCCAACCACCCGATTCTAGTAGAGGAATCAAAACATTAAGAGCTAACTATTTATGCTTTGGCCTTAAAGAAGATAAAAGGGTATCTGTACAAGCTGCAAATTATCTGGTCCTAAAACCATTTCAAAGTTAACTTTCGTTTTCTTTAATTCTCTGAATCATTGATACGTAACTATTCGAGTCATGTTCATCAAATATATTATGCAGGAATTCTGGCCGGCTGCGTTTCGAATCCCTTGTCTGAAATCCAGCTGGAACCGCAATGGCAAGAAGGTACATTCCGGCTCTTAATAGTTTACCTTGACTTATCCCTTAGAAAGCCTCAGAATGATAACGGTAACATTAGTCTGTCGGGTACTTTACCCCAAATATCAATAATCTGTACTTTCATTACAAAAGGCAAGTGTGAGGAGTTGAAACAAGTACGCAAAATACGAACCTAACAAAACTTAGACCCCATAAAACCCCGTGGAGAGACCCGAACAAACAGAAAGAGAACACTCATAAACTTAAAAAAAATAAAAGCAAAGGTTCAAAAAAAGGGAAAAAAGGGAAAAAAGGGAAAAAAAGAGACAAAGAAGAAAAAGAAGGAAGCGAAGGAAGCGAAGGCGAAACAAAAAGGACGACCCAAATTGGTGTGCCCATTAGACCGTCAGACCGTCAGATTGAGCAAAAGAGAATGAAAAGCGGACAGAAGCCTTTTGGTATTGGAGATTCGGAGGAGCAAATATACGAGAAATTCTTTGTTTTTCAATGAGCACCACTTGGTAAACGTCTTTCATTTTATTTATGTAACTCGAGAGCAGAGCAGGTGAAACAACAATTGATGTATTTTCTGAGTGTCTCTGAAGATCTCTTGGTCATATTTTCGATATTGACCAAAATTTAATATGTCATCTGAAGTCATTAACCATAAAAATAATGGCCCTTTTCCAATAACATACATAACTCTGAAAGGAACCTCCCAAAGGGACCAATAGTCTGTTTATACCGTAGACTCTCACCTAACTCGCCCATCTCATGTATCATCACTGAATCTGAGAGCTTAAACAGCGTTCGAAGGAATCTAAAGCTCGTCTGTATTTCCATTAATGTTAAATAGCTCTGCGGGTTGAGAATTTTATGCCTGGGTTTCGGCGTTGGTGGGTTCTCCGGCAGCACCTTCGTATTTGATATAACACTCTACCGGCAAAGCTTAAATCTTACTCACTTTACATTCGTCTCACGACTTCGCATCCATCTCAATGAACCCCGTTAAGACTGAAAAACTTGAATGAGTTGAATGAGCTCAGATAAGACCTGAAATCGTCTTTAATATATTAGCAATACCTTCCTGTTCCCGATATGCTCTATTTATCGAGCACTATACCAAATAAATCTATTTCAAAATCTTCTAGAAAATTCCTACTCCGTGTCATCATCCCATTTAAATTAACATCGACTTCTTCCATATCCACACATCCGTTTCCGTCACCTTTCCTTTTATGGTCTTCTAGCTCTTGGAACATTGCCTGATAGACCTTGTTCCAATAAATCTTTTCTCCAGGTAGTTCTTTCCGAGTCCAGTTGGCTACCTCCATCATGCTATCGAAAACTTGCTTTCATTCTGCAGCAAGTTTCTTATCTTCCGACTGAGCGAAATCCTTGGCTCTTCTGCGCCAGAACAGCCACCTTACCACACTGAATCCGGCATCTTGGACGCCAGCTTCTTACGCTAAGGGACCAGGCAGGACTCTTACATCGTCAGCAAAGGTATGATTTCTGAGAGTGAAATTCCTCAGAATATACCCACAGTAGTTGATCCAGTGAGTCACAGCGGGCAGTAATTCCACTTGTGAAGGAACTCCCATCGGTAGTTCGGTTTCAAGAACTTGGCTGCATAGTTGAAGCATGCAAAGTGTCAACTTCTCATCGCAGACTCCAACACTGGCAAGTCTGGCTGTAAAGGCCGCAAGATTGTTCATGTGATACGGCTTCATCTCCAGGGTACTCTCCCACGCGTTTCTAAAATCAGAAACTAGGTATGGAAGTTCTATTCAGATCCGCTCTCCTTCTTCTGTGAGGGCTGAGTTGACTAACTCTAGAGGCGGCAAGCAAAGGGCAAGCAAATGGTCATGGATGGGAACACTAACGGCAATACTCTTCCGAAAGCAGCGAAGCAGCCGGAAGATGGTGAATAGATGGTATTTAAGCGAATATGAGTACTAGTACGAATCGGGTTCTCTTTGGTAGTTGAGTCTTGGTTATGGCATGTGGGGTTGGATCTGGCTGCCGTATTATAGTATCCAGGGACATTCAATTGGGTGACATGTTTAGCACAAGTCTATCTTTAGTGAATTAAGTGGGAATTGTTATCGAGTTAAGAGTTTATTGTGACCCTGAGATGATTTATAATGTTTGAAGCCTTGCAAACGCTTGGGGAAGGGTACTGTATCCACAGCAAATAAAAAACTGGCCAAGAACACTTGCTGCACTAGCTGGCAAACTCTGAATACAATCTGCTCCTCCAACCTTAATCCTTTTCGCCATATAAGATTCCTACTTCCGGTGGCACAGCTTCAGCGTACAAAACAAAAGTGCGAAAATCAATACTTTCACGAGGAGGGTCATCGGTCCCAGCTCGTGTATTGAAGAAAGACGTGTGTGGACATAACTAGTCAAATCCGTTATCGTCAGCACAAGACTTCATTGATTGGGTTCATTGCTTTGCTTTACTGACCTTGATAGGTAGAGTGTCGGGAACCAGCTCTCTTGAAGATCAGGAACTCTGACACCGTCTGCTCCGGTAGCCAATACCATTGCTGCGATGGGCTATAGTTTACTTGCACATTTTCCGTGACCCAATGCTTATACACGATGTCTCCAGACTCGCCATCTCTTTCAAAGTCAAACGACTGTGCGTCGCAGAGGGCCAAAGGCCAGTCACGAACTGGGCCCTTGAGAGGTCGCCATACACTATAGCCATGTCAGCAACGGCAAAGATAAAGCTTAGGGTGGACTAACTTAACAACCTGCCAAGGATAATCCAACACCTCAACCGCTCTGTCTCCGTAGAGCTTCTTCCCGCGTGAAATCTATCAATAAGTCAGTTACGAGGATCTTTCATCACGAATGCTATCCTTACCAATGTGAACAATCAAGGTAGGCTGTTTATCTTCATAATTTTCACCAGTAGACACTGGAAAGTCAGGGTGCCGCCGCCGGACCTGTGAAGATTTATTAATCGACGCTAGCTAGATTGGTTCAGCAGTAGATACACATCGCATAATCCATAACGTAGACGTGCTGAGCCCCGAGTCTCCTTGTCAAGGCCGCACATATTTCAGGTGCATAGACATCAGCAATCTTCTGCGGATCTCGGAAATCCTCGTACGCCATATTTGAATTTAGGGGCAGAACATCAAAGCCGCACAGGTCCAGTACAGATTTTGCGTCTCGAATGCTCTTGATCTTCAACGAACGTTTCTCTGGAATCAAGTTTGACTGTTTAAGATCTCCGATTGGCTTGAAGCGCATACTGTACGGCTTCACCTCGCGGTACAAGGGATCGGGGGAAAGAAAGTGCATTTCGGCTTCAATTTCGTCAGTGGCATTTTGGTCTACTACCACGTCAGAACGGATATCTGAGTCAACTGCTTCTATGACTTCTGATTGGCTTACTTTCAAGTTGGGAATGAGACATTGCATTGCGAGTCTTACAAGTTTTCGAGAGAGCAAATAAATTGCAGTGATAGGGAATAAAGTTGGAGCATCAATTTGCCGTATTATGGCGAGCAATGTCTGTCCCAAAGGCCCGTATTCTCATTTTCCAGTGGAGTGTGCAGGGAATCGCCGCTTCAAAAAAAACAACAACAACCCCAATAGAGTGTTCTGCACGAAAATGTAGATCGTGCCAAGACGTACAAACCTTCGGAGGCTGTCCAAATATGCAGAAGATGGTGAGCGAGCACAGACC
This sequence comes from Haplographium delicatum, assembly GCA_037952705.1. Classification (NCBI taxonomy): domain Eukaryota; kingdom Fungi; phylum Ascomycota; class Leotiomycetes; order Helotiales; family Hyaloscyphaceae; genus Haplographium; species Haplographium delicatum. The sequence continues at coordinate 81,384 of JAPZPC010000036.1, forward strand.
TCCAGACGAGAGTTCGATTTGGTTGGTCTGGTCGTCTTGTGTGATACCCCAGCTCATGCGAGCAAGCGCCTTCCCATAGTGGCACGGCTTAAACTGGACCGCATTCTCTCTCTAATGCATACCCGAAGCTCGAGAAACAGGTTTTCGGTCTGAATAAAAGAACTGTGTCATGAGGCCAACGCAAAAATCAGAAGCAAAGCCTCAAGCCCTCGAGTACGAAGGACGACGGGAAATTCCCATCTGAAAATACTCTTAAGGTATTATGCCGAATTGATATTGGTAAGGTGACCAACCACACTCTCTGAGGTTAGGATTCGGGGTATTCCGTAATGGTAATAGCGGACTTTGAGTAAAAGTATGACTTCGTCTGCGAGCGGGGCTTGGGGAAATGTGGTGTAACTTACAGGAACTTGATCATCCTCCTTACTTCTCGCACGTTTACCTCTGCCAGTCATATTGATGGTGAGACAGTTGATGAAACACCAAATTTGTTTAAGTTACTAAAAGGACTCTTCTGCGTAGAAAGCGTCTTGCTTACTCCCCGTCTATGGTATTGTGCATATGAAATCAAAATAGCAGAATGAGAAATTGAGACAAGTGTTGTTCTCCTATGCCTCACCTCCGGGCAAGATTTGTATGCAATATGTTTTGTCGCATTATAAAACTGAAAATGGCTGAGACCAAACTAAAACCGAAGATGAGTAGGAAAACAGCATTGAGTGCCGCCATATAACTTTCCTTGACAGCAGGCTGCAAGGCGGAGTCCAAACGCCAAATCTCGTCGAAGCTTTCTCTAACCGTGTGGATAATTTGATCAGCTTCCTTCATGTGGCCAAGTCGGCTCCAGAGACTGATTCTGAGAATGTTCTGGAAGTCGACCGAACAAATCGTCAAGCCAATGGTAGAACCCGTTGAGCGAAATGCAAATGACGCCGAGGTGACAACTGCTTGATGCTGGTGATCTACAGAGCTTATAAGCGCAATCAAAGTGACAACGAGAATACTCCTAAAACCCAGACCGTATGCAGCTAAGTACACAAATGGGCACCAAGACGGCGTGTCCTGACCCATCGTTGCGAAGAGAGCGGTAGAGGTAATTAGCAAAGATTGAGTACCAATGTTTAACCACTGGTAATTTCCCGTCGAACGAATGATAATTCCAGTACATAACGCGCCAGTTGCTGTGCCGGCACTTTGCGGAATGAAACGAAGGCCTGCTTGGGTTGGAGAATTGCCAAGCACTTGCAGATAGAGAGGCACAAAGAACATGATCCCATATTGAGCCATGTACGCAAACTCGTAAGTTGCACATGCGGCAGCAACGGTAAGGTCGAGTAACAGACCCATTGGAATGATGGGTTCAGCTGCAACGTTGACTTCGACGTAGATGAAACTGAGGAGGAAGGCCGCCGAAAGAGGTAGTGTAGTGAGCACCAGTGGGTGAGTCCAAGGGATGATGTTGCCACCAGCGTTCAGGCCCAGCAACAGGAGAACCAGACCAACTGTAAGGGTGAACGAGCCCAAGTAATCAATACGACGAAGTGCCGATTTGTGACTGAGCTTGACAGGTATTCGCAGTCCCATATACGAGAATAGCCCCGATGATGATGAACGGTAACTGGATCAAAAAGGCCCATCTCCAACCCCATACACCATCTATCCACCCTCCCAAAAGCCCGCCAAGTCCCGCCCCACAGCCCATAGCAACATTGTTCAGTCCTTGAACCACACCACGCTTCCTCAGGGGCACTAGGTCAGAGCCAACGAATGTTGATATCGCGACCATGGCCATTCCTCCAGATCCTGCAATAACACGACCCAGTATAACGACCCATTCTGCTCGCCCCAGCCCACATAAGAGAGTTCCTACCCCAAATGCCAGATTGCACACAAGCAATCCAGCCCGCCTGCCAAAGATATCCGTGAGGCGTCCGCTGAGAGGCTGCGTCGCGGCACCAGCAATGAGGTATGAAGATCCTAGCCATGATAGCGTCTTAAGAGACGAGAAGGAGTTCGAAATAGGTGCTAAGAGCGTGGCGACAATCGTGGAATCTGTTCGTCGAGACGGTTAGCCAACTGTGGGGCCGGAGCATGAAAGGAAGCTTGTACCCAGTGCCGTCAGAACCACACCAACCTGAACTTCTCGTGAGTGATTGAAGCAAAATTGTGTGGAACTCCCTCGTATAGTCTAGACTCACCCATATACTGCCAAGGACCAGAGCAAGTCTTGCATTTGATGGTTCAGTGATTTCACCAAGCTCTGTTGGGGTTTCTGGGGCTTGACACTGGCCATTTTGGCACGTTGAATCCGCATCCGGGCTGCCCAAGAGGGCACTCTGTTCACTGGCTCGATAGTAGACATTCCGGCGAGGCTGTATGAGTCCCGTAGTCATGGAAGCAAATATCGTTGCATCTGAGGAAGGAGGATTTTCGGAGACCATGGTGTGTCAAAAAGCCGCCAACCTTGGGTATGGAAAGCCATAAGAACGAGACGTCCAAGCGATTACATTGACTGCGATTGGGGGATGTCGGTTGGCACTTCACCAAAAATATTGTATAGAGGCCTAATTAATTGAAGACTCTTTTATATATAAAGTAAGAAACATAAATTAAGTAGAAGATTAAAGGTAGTATTATAAGTAAATAGAAGAAGAAAAGGGAAGGTGGAAGAGGGGAGAAAGGGCCGAGTGTCGAGTTTCTATCCGTTCAGCTGCGGCCAGGAACCACCATGCTAAAAACAGAGGAACATCAAAAACTCCTCATCTGCTAACTTGTATTGCTTAGTACATCCTATATATATATCAAGATAAACTTGACTTACTTATAGTTTAGAAGGTTGTTTAATAACATTAAAAAAGGGTTATTATTATTGTTTTTATGTGAAAACTTAGTAAGATTTGAAGATAGGGGAAATCATGTACTGTAAGTGAAAGTGGTTCCTGGCCGCAGCCGAACGGATAAGGAAAAGAAAGCGAGCGCTATAGTTATAGGCTTTTAATCGCTAAATTATAGGCTATTAGCCCTGAAATTTAGTACATAACTATTTCATAGGGTGCGGCACAGCAACCGACATGCCTCAATCGCGTTCGACGTGACCGCTTGGACTTCAAAATCTTATAGGCTGTCACGTTCACATTGCATGGGGCAGCACCACCGCTTCCCCTGAGAGTTAATGAGAAAATAATAATACTGTGATTGCTGCTCTCAGTTCTGATTTTGTTCCGTTGGCTAAACTTTGAACATAGGCCGTCGCATTCTAGTCCCACTGCTCCCTTCGCACCAAAAAACCATCATACCGACAATTTCTAGGGTGGAGCTTTTTGGGGTTTCCCAGACTTCTCAGCCCTTGAACATAGTTTGACCTGTTCGAACTACTGTTTGCCGATTAGACTCCTTGAGGCAACACTCCACCATATTTATGAGACCGATATCAGTGCCTGTGTTGGAACGTTAGTTGGCCTCGCGTTATATCTAGAAACGGGCAGAGAAGTCGCACCTGGAAGACCAAGTACTGATATAGCGACTGGCAGTTGTTCCACCCTACCGCTTACGCGTGAGTCGTATGGCAATTGACCGACGAGAGGGTTATCAGTTTTGAACATGTTTAATGGAGCGTGGAACGTACTCGGAACTACAAGTTCAGGCGCGCCTAATATTGGAGCAAGGAAGAGAGCGTCGAATGCGTTTTGTTTGAAATGTGGCCTGCTATGATTAGCACTCGGCGGTAGTTATATATTAGAAATCTCACCCTAGTTGCGTATCACGGTAATTTGGTGCAACTTCGGCAATAGGAAGAATGATGAAGGAGTTGCGCGTTCCTTCGTGGAGGATTTCTTGCAAGAACCATTTTTTATAGACGTTCACTTTGCGAATCGCTTCATCTCTTTCGGATTGCGTGATTGACTTTCCCAGATTCCTAGACTGAACATTAGTTGGGTTAGATACTAACGATTGAAAATAATGGGGAACGTACCATCGCCACGAGATGAATGGGTTAGTGTAGGGAGTTTTTTGGTGCTTCTTATAGTACTCATCGCGGAACCTCTGAAAGTTATGGTAGCAGTCGAACAGAAAGGTTTGAGTCGCGACCTGTCATTATTAGATAAATCCCGCAGACCAGCTAGTAGCATACCTCGTCAAAGAATTCATCGATTGTTCTGTGGCCGGCTTCTTCTGGGCCGTTCGTGTTCCAATATTCTTTGATCGAGATTCTCAACGCCTCCGTTTTAATGGTTGTCTCTAAGTCGCTGACAAAAGAATCTAAAGCTTCATTTGTTCTAGGTTGGAGGTAGGCAGATAATCCAGCGGGTAGATGAGCAGAGGTTGCTTTGCCTAATATTAAGAATTAGCATTCCTAGAGACAATAGAGTGCAACTGGGCTATTCAATTGCCTTTCCCTTCTCCTCAAATTGCTGTTGTACGATTTGGTCTGTACCAAACCAAGCGATGGCAACCTCTCTACACTTCTCAATATCGCGACAAAACACACTAGGAGTATCGAACAGTCTATTAATACCCATCAGCGTTTGAGAACGAACCTATGTTCGATGAGGTCATACTTAAATGTCAATTGCATACCATCGAGTGGTAGCTTATTGTAAGAAGGACGCAAAGCAAAACACCCATTAAAGAAAGCTGGTCTTCGAGTACTCCCCGTAGCTTCTGCCATTAACATGACAATTGCGCGCAAGGCGTAGAGAAACTTACTATCGGATCCGATCGTGAAGTCAAGAAAATCGTAAGATGTGATCGCAGCTGCACTTCCACTGCTGCTTCCAGCGGGAGACTGGTATCCGTCACCGCGGGGATTGTATGGTGCTTGATAATCAGCGCACTCTGTAGGTTCTTCTCGGGCGGCAAAAGCAGGCCAACTTGGTCGTTCCCACTAGATACACTCCAGAGTCCAACAGCCTTTGGATAGCTGGTGCATTGGCTGTGGCAGGTACGATGTGAACGTAGTAACCTCGGTTTCCAAGCGTATTTCGCAACCCTTCAATCCTATACATGTCCTTGACCGCGAACCGAAGGCCTTCCAGTGGCCTCGGTTTTGTGGGCGAGGGCGAGGTTACTGTGCGAGATGGAACTATCACGCTCAGAGTCTGGTACTCCTCCCCACCAACACGTAGATTGAAATATCTGCTGAAAAGATATGTGAGCTATTAGGCTTCCGGGGCGTTTTTCAATAAGGTACCTACCCTGTTGCTGAACAGCGCCGTGTAGAGGCCATGAATGCACCATTGAAGTCGTCGTAAATTCTATAGACATTCCATAATGCATCGTTCTTCCATACGTACAGCCCAGGACATGGCTGCTTTGGTGAATGCTCAACCATGTGCTTTGACCACGCCTTCCCCCACAGGTCGAGGAGCTCCCTTAACTGTGCAGCCGCTAAGCCTTGAGGTTCTTTGCTCCCCGTAAATATGACGCCGTTGAGAAAAGCGGCATCAAATACGTCGTCAACTTGCTTCTGACGATCGATGTAAGTTTTGAGCCATGCTGGGTCCTGAGCACTTCCCGTTGGGCAGGAAATGACAGTAACCAAAGAGGTATGGTCGAATTGTGGCAGGATGGCTGAAGTCTGAGAATATTAGCAAGGCAACGGAATCAGCAGCCTTGTCTGACCTGAATGGACGGCCACGCAATGTATCTAGCATTGCCAAGCTCGAATTGAATTGTATCGTACACTTGACGGAAGCGCGGTACTTGAGTAGAACTGCTTCGAGTTGAATGATACAGCACCCGAAGGTTGCTGATGGCCAACTCCGTCATAAAGTTCTTATGTTAGTGCGCAGCACGTTTAGTTATACTTCAAGCCAAAGTAGGCTGAGTTTTAGTAGGGCAATGCAGGCTGCTTTAGCTTGAAGTATAAATTTTCCGCATAGTAAAACTTAGAGTACATCGAAGATTAGTACTAGAACCCGAACTACTTCAGCGTTTAATATAATAATATAATATATTTCTATAACTTGTGCTTTAATATCAATTTCTAGATCGAATTAATTACCTAATATATCTTATAATAATACGAATTTCCGGTTTTCTCTATGAACCTTACTTTTTAGTTATGTAAGTAAGAAAGATATACTCGGAATAATATCTTTATACGCAGTAATCAATCCAAATCTCGAATATATAGGAATCTGGAGCTCTCCGCGGGAGCTAATTGAGGACTTGAGGAAGTCAAAACGGGGTTCCCACATGGGGCCCGATGCGGCTCCCTGCCCGGTCCCTAAGGCTATAATTAGAACGAGGCATGGGAGCCGCCTCGGGTACCTGATTTTGGACTCAGAATGAAAGTTTGGTTCCAGAAACAGTCACCAGGATGGAAGGTGAGAAGTCCTTGGTATCACTGGCTTGGCAGAGAGGAATGGTCTGAATAAAAAGCACGGAGAGCAGGCGAGGGAAGAGAACTTAAGAGGAAGAATCGCGGCAGAGAGTAGAATCAGGAGTATATTGCAAGGCAGAATTCCAACTCCACCTCTACAATAGCATTGATACACAACACTAGGATGGTGAGTGTGGGAAGCCCACCATGGTCCCCTGGAGCCCGTTCTGGCTCCCCTGAATCCTTCTCGCCAGGAGTTGACGCTCTCGACAGCGGCGCGACAGGGGGTGAACACATCCCAGGCAAGATGGGTGAGCAGAGGTGAGGCAGTGGAGTGCGCACAAGAACGCTGGTAAGGATGGGTGAGGGTCACGTGCGTCGTGGCTTGGCGTGTACAGTAATCCACATACACGTGCACGGGCTTTCATCCCTCTCAACGTCCATGAAAGGGCCTACCTCAGCCATCCTTCCTCAGATTGATTTGAATTATCTTTCATTGTATTGTCTCAAAACCCATATTGGCAAAATGGCCCCTATGGTCTGCAGACTCCGACTCCGTAAAGGCGAACCTCTTCGGCTTACAATCTATCCTGGTCCAACCTTCGTCTCACTCCCATTGGAGATTCGAGAAAAGATCTACCGGCTACTTTTAGTCCTCTCTGAGCCTATTATTGTCTACTCAAGCCCAGAAAATCATCTAGCTGATGAAGAATTCCGAGGAACTCGAAGGACGTACCAAAAGGTGGCGGGTCTTACATTTGGACTTCTTAGGGTCAACAAAATGATTTCTATCGAAGCAGCAGCCGTATTTTATCATTACAATGTATTCAAATTTGGTGGATTGCCGCATCGCCACTTAGAAGATTCCTGGGACCCTTTATACTCCTTTCTATTTACCATTGGAGACAGAAATCGGGCATGTCTCCAATACCTCGAGGCAGAAATTTCAAGGCCTATGGCAGTTACAAAGGATGCTACCGGAACAATTTCTACTCCAGCACGCGGCTCAGTCTGGGTTCGTAAAGTACATGCGCGAGATCAACACACTCGTTTCTACCCTCCTGTGTATGATGATCCGTACTTGGGACCGGCAGTTGACTATGTATCTCCTGCTATTGAAGCCGTGTTCCGGACTCTGGGCTCTAGAGAGTCAAAATTACGAATTTCGTTGATAACGGGGTTCGGAAACTTACCTGAAATAGATGTTTGCAATGGTCTACCATATGGGTGGAGTGGAGAAATTCCTGATTACATTGAGCTGAAGAGAAAACAATTCACGTCTATGTTGTCTGGTGATGGACCTGCGGTAAAGGTGCTTTGGAAGGGGATAGTCCCCAAATCTGAATTTCTCTCAAAGTCTAGAAGAATTGAGAATGGCGGTTGGGAAGTGTTGGAGATGGAAGATATTACGGGGCCTTTGAAGGAGAATGGCTTCAGGCGAATGGGGCCGACGATATGTGTTACACTTTGCAGGAAGGCTGCCACGGCGAGTTTTGAGGCTCCATGCGAGCTTTGAATAACTCTCGATGCTAGTACTCAAGGATGTGTGTTTATATATAGATGATGTTTTAATGAATCTAACATGCGTCTATTCTCTAGTTGTTGCTGAAAAGATGCGAAGCACCAGTCTCGAAAATCAGGTGAATATCACGTGATTACATACGGCCTTAATGAGGTTTCATGAGGTCATATTGGGTAAAGCGTGTGTTTTGTGAGTGTTAGGTTTTAAATTTCAGCAACAGCAGAGCTTTTTCCTTATTCTTTCACCTGATTTCCCTGTATTATACTCCATGCTTCATTTGACTTATTTTGACAGCAACATCAACCTTCCCCAAAAATTATCCCTGATTCGCTGGTTCTACCAAGGATAGTACCCAATGCATGGGATTTAAAGCTGGGATAATGGAAGAACTTTATGCCGGTAATCATGTACACGAATACGAAGTACGAAGAAACGACACGCGCATGCATCGTGAATCTTGCCAACTTCCCATCCTCCAGACACAGCTCCCAGACCATCAAATATAATAGAGAACCTTCGTCGGCCCCTCTTCTTCTCCGTCCCGGCGCATTTTCTCATCTTTTGAATAGTGAAGATATCAAAGAAAGTGGTTGCTTCAATTCCATAAGATGTCGCGTCTTATAGACTTCATTTCACATGCTTTTCAGCCAAACCCTGAAAGGAGTTCGACTTCAGTAATCGTCGTGACAGCTCTCGCAACCTTTACAGCCATTACCGTTTCACGCCTTGCATTCAGGGAGAAAAAGATCAAGATAATTAAAAGCCCGGTGGCGACTTTACTACCAAACCTCAGCGAGGTCGAGAAAGCCGCGTTACCATATCCGCCTGATGCTTACCCTGGCGCTAGGGATGTTGATAGTCCGGTACGTCTCAACTAACCGTCATGATTAGAAACTTTTTCGATTGAGAACCGAAGGGGAGCTGATAAATGCATAGTATGGCTCACTCAGAGTTTATGAGTGGGGGCCGGAGGATGGAAGGAAAGTGCTTTTTGTCCATGGCATCAAGACTCCATGTTTGACGATTGGTGCCATTGCTCATGGGCTGGCTGAGAGAGGTTGCCGTGTCATGCTTTTTGTGAGCCTTACAATTAAAGTTGCTACATTTTTCTAACACTGCGCAGGATCTTTGGGGAGTGGGCTACAGCGATTCTTGCGCTGATCTTGACCATGATGAGAGACTCTTCTCAACCCAAATTCTTCTTGCCATAACCTCGTCACCTCTTTCATGGACTGGCGAATCTGGCTTCAGTCTTATCGGCTATTCTCTCGGCGGTGGAATCTCTGCAGTATTTGCAAGCTACTTTCCGAAATTTGTAAACTCACTCGTGTTATTGGCTCCAACAGGTCTTATCCGTGCAAAGCGTATTGCGGGCCAGAAGAAGCTTCTCTCTTTCGTGAGCCTCCTCCCGAAAAGCATTTTAGAGAAAGTCATCAAAAAGAGACTTCAAGTCCCATTGTTTCCAAGGGAGAATAAGGATCAAATCAACGCTACAACTATGAATGAAGTTGTGGCCGAAGCTGAAGCCGAAGCTGAGGTCAAAAATGAGAAAATTCCGTAAGTATCTTGTAGCAGCCGTTAGATTTTGTGTCTCTAATAATTCGATTTAGCAACTCCAGCATACCTTCGGCGTCTTTAAGGTACCCCGATGTCACAGTGAACCCGGCGGTACAATGGCAAATTCATGTTCACACCGGATTTTCGGCCTCATTTATGTCAACAGCTCGACATGCCCCCTACATGGGACAACAAGAATCATGGAAACGTCTTCGGCTTCGAAAAGATAAGATTTTAATTATTGTAGCAAGTCATGATCCTATAATTGACCCAACGGAATTGAAAGAAGATGTCACAGAGGTGCTAGGTGTCGATAAATTCGATTGGAGATTGATTGAGGGTGCACATGATTTCCCAACTACCGAGCCAGAGAAAGTTATCCACGAGATATGCGACTCTTGGAAGATTTGAAAGACGCTGGATGAGATAGAATCGATGCATATGCTTTTATTGCTACATGAGGAGAGCAAAAATTATATTGTGACGCCAAGCATAAATTATAGAATATATCGGTTTCCTAGCATGATGAGTATGGTTCGCAGATAGATTAATTGAGATACTGGCCTCAAGTCAAGGGAAAGAACTAGCAGGAATTTGTAACATGACGGGGATTTATAGAATTGAAGAGAGTTGAATACGTAGTACTTAAATTCTAGCCAGCTACCGAGGTAATTTTGTTAAATAGATAGTATAGACACCATACGTATATTTAAATTCTCAGGTTTATGTCTATATCTTGATCGATACCGAACGAAATACCACTGAAACTTGAGGCTAGGAGCCTTTTTTTCTGTGGTGTAAATGAAACCAGGAAGCGGTCAGATAGGGAGATATCCGGGTTTTTCGACTCCGGCGGAATTGCGACGTCCTCTATACCCTCGCTGCATTTCAGATACGTAGTTATGAATATGATGGCATTTATAATAATTAAATTCCGTATCTACATCGTATTCCCGGATACACCGTCCTTGGATATGTCTCAAGAAACCACAGAGCCACCCAAACGTACCCAAACACCTTCTCTACCAACCTTATCTCTTTACTTCTCTCAATCCCCGCCTCTTTCATGAATCTCGCATAGATCTTCTGTACGACATCTTCCGCCATGATAGCGCCAGCAAAAGAAAAATCATACCACATCGGTATCAAATTCGCACATCTGCCATTAATAGGCCAGGCAGCAATCGCATGCATGACACCAGATATAGCAAAACAGAGCAGAAGAATAAGCACCCTGCTGAACTCTATTCCCTTCGGGATGCAAAGAACATCGTGGATTATCCAGGCAGCATTGACAGTAAAGCCTTTGCGCATCAGTTTATGCCAAAAGACGGCGTACCAACGCCGGAGAGAATACGCTTCGGTTATGGAACCGAAAAGCGGATGCCAGTTTGAAGAAGAAGAGGTCCTGAGGATGAAGACGGCGATGAGTGCACAGAGGCTGTATGGCCCTGCGAGAGCAATATATGCCATTAATGTCGAGCTGAACGTGATGTAGCATCGAGTCAACATCTCCTCTGCTGTCAGATCGTCGAGCCGCGACAACATTTGCTGCTTGGATGCCGAGAAGTCGGGGCTCTTGCCGAGGATGATATAGAGGAGAGGGACCCGGGTTATGAATCGGTACGCTAGAAACATCCAAGAAATATTCCAGCAATGCATTAACAAGAATCTTCGTTGGCTGCTGTAAACAACAGGAGCTGCCTTATTATTTTGAGACGAGATTTCTCTCCGGGGAGTGAACAGACTCTTGCAAGCCCAGACCCACTTCTCGAGTGCAGTCAAATATTTCCCCTCGCCATCCTTCTGCGGAGAAGTAATGCGCATCAAGCAGAGGAAGTAATGTCCATGGACTCCAAATCCAACCATATACATGGCGAACATTTCACCGAGGAATGAGACCTCGGTTTTCTTGATTGCGAAAAAGAGACATATTAAAATCAGGAATAGGGCAGCATAGCGGAGTTTTAATGATACTGGGTCGATGAAGGCGATTGTGATAGAGGCTATGAAATGTGCCAAAGTTGCATAAGATAGGGAGAGAAGCATTATCAATTAAGCAAGTAGAGATATCATACAGTTTTCTCACGAACTCGAATTTGAAATAATGCTAAAGCATGAAGAGACACCCAGATTCAGGAAAGGAAATAAATCATGGACTCTTCGCTTGATTCAGCTTCAGGATTTTATCTCTTCTATCAGATATCGAGATCCTTTGACAGCGCATTTAAGCTAGAAAGATTAAAGAACGCATTTGGATCTCTGCGGATTAATGCTCCGCAACGAATGGGAGATAGAATTAGTAAAGGACCGATATATCAGCCACTCACGTCAAACTCGTACTCTGGAGGTGGCGCAAGGCTGAGTTCGCTAGAGAGAATTAGGACATTCGTTTGGGCTTCAGCCAGCCCTATGCGCCTCGAATTGAACAATTGTTTGTAATGAGCCACCACCACTTCCCAACTGCAATGCTACTTGGCTACCGTATCGTATTCCCTCCTCTGCATACGGAGGACCCGTAAAAAATTATGGGAATACAGCGGACTACGCTGGAATTACGGCTATCGCTAAAACGGGGGGGCTGGCAGGACAACTACGAAGTCCAAGCGCTATGTCTAGAGCAACGATAGGCTGCTCTAGCGATGTAAAGCCTGAAATTATAGGGTACAGCACCTAAAAGTCAACTTCGGCCTCAAAATGGCTTTTTGGGCTTACAGAGCATTTTCATGGGCATGCCCTGTATTCCCATGGCTTTTGACCGAGTCCTCCGTACCAATTCCGTTAACGGATGTTCTTTGGGTCAAATTAACGACTGGTTGTCATCCTCTCACTCAACGTTACACAACAGAGTGCGGCAGACGGGACACCCATTTCATTGGTTCTAAGTCTTCCATTCATTTATTCTAGAACTCTAGTATCGAGGAATTTCTTTTCTGCGCCGAATATAGAAGTTCGAACCGACCAGTCGGGAAATCTGATCGCAAAAGGACGGTAACGAGACTGATAGGTCGTAAAGTGGAAGGGGGGCGTGGTGCACGCAACAAAATCTGGAATTTGTTTCTGGGGTAGGAAGTAGGATGGGATTTTCTATTTTAGCAGGTTCTTGCGTTTTTTCATCCCTTTCTGGCCTATGATATCATTGCACGCAGTATGCAGGGTATGCGCAGGTGTTGTGTTCAGCGCCTGTGCTTGAGCCTTTCCCTGGGGTCCTTGCTGTGGCTATGGCTATGGCACTTTTAATACCATCAATCAAGCTGAAAACATTTATGTATTACCAAAAATTGATTGATCAGGAACGAGAAGCGCCGTTATGCGCCCGGGCACATGGTAGCATGGAGAAGAGCCGAATGTCCGGATACCCCGATATTGGTGATTGCTTCAACGTGATTTGAAGATGTGGCTTTCACATAGCATAGAGCATTACAGAATTTCGTATTACCCTTTCTTTCCCTTTCTCAGGTTTACTAAATGTCTGTCTTGCTACCGATCAGCTGTATATAAAGTTCGTCCATTCCACTCCTTCTGTCTCTATCCAAACCAGAATCCACTTTCAATTCCAAACCAGAATCCCCTTTCAATTCCAAAAGCTTATCAATTCATCTCCATCAAACTCAACCCGACCCAACAACTATCAAAATGAAGTCATTCACCACTATTCTCGCCCTCCTCTTCCTCGCAACCATGGCTGTCGCCCATCAACCGTAAGCCTTCCATCCCTTTCCCTCTCCTCCAAAATACGGTCTACTTTCAATACTTAGTCGATCAAGAAGACCATAACTAATAAAATGCAAACAGAAATTTCGTCGGCGCTTATAAAGACGGAATTCTCCCGCCTGGATTGAAGCGATCAGTCAGCATCTGGGAGTATATGGCTGCTAAGCGAGGGGTTGAGAATGTTGCTGCTGTTATTGAGAAGAAGGAGGTTGAGAGCGAACAGTAGGCGTGTAGGAGATGGTGCCTGGAAGTTGCTACATAATATGTACAATACTAGTAATATCTTCTGTGATTTCTTCTATCTTCTGAGCTGTTAATAGATTATAAAGCCAGTATCTTTTGTCAAACTTGGAGATCAAACGTACAATGGCCAAAATATTGACTGCAATATTACTTCCGCAGTAGAGCTCACAGTGTTTTGACCATATCGAAGTGAATTTTTCTATATTCGACAGCTACACTCTAGGAACTTTTGTGTTGCGTTCTCTAATGATTTTTCCCCCCAAACAAAAGTACCGTGGAAGAACTTTTGACAATGTGGACATGATCAGAACTATGGCCCTGGCCTGCTCCTGTTTGCACCAAATTCTGTAGACATTTTTTATCAGGCTAGGGCGATCGGCAATTGTGGAAATAAGTTTCCGGACGGCCTTCGGCTGACTTAACGAAATCAAATTAACCATTAAGTGCAAGCTGTTCGAGGCTTCGAAAAAATTCAAAATCGAACTGTCCCAACAAGCTAAATGCTATCAAGGCTAGGCATAAAGTCCAACCTGAACATGAGTCTCTTTTATTCTCATCATTTTATTGTGAACTCTGAAAAACCCACCCACTTTGTGGCTTAGAAGCCATCTCCAGCCGCATACTTGAAGATTGTCCTTGTGTTCCGCGTTCTCGCTCATTCATCCCATTCACACCAACACCATAGTAATACCCAATTGTCACGGCTCCATATCGCACATCAATTGCTCCTAATTCGTCGATCAGTCCCTTTGCACTAAAATGGTTCGTCGCAGAATATATTTAAGCTCGATACTTCCTCTAATTTTTTTTTTCACTCTTGTATGGGATAAGCCAGCACAAGACGAGATGGCTAATGTCGAGTCTGCCCTTGCAAGTCTTTGATAAATCCTGTTTTAAACTTCATAGAATCTTGAACACTTTTGGTTGCATTATTTTAAAACCTTTTCCACTCACTAGCGAGTGTGTTTATGACAGTATTTCATGTGGTAAACATGCCCCTCCCCATAGTCATCCTATTACCTACTACATAAACAAATTTATAGTTCTCTTTCCCTGAAATAGAAATAAAAATTTCGACTAATCCAAACTAGCTCCAAACTGGGTAAAAATTCCACCACTTGCCTACTTTGATGAGGATATTCCAAGCCCTAATAAAGGTTAGAACGGTTCCACTGCTATCTCTGCCTACAGCCTCTCCAAGATCATCACATAGTCGAAGGGTTAAGTTTTATGACGGCTTCTGTAGCGTTTCGAACAAACCTGAAAAAAAATTTGCAGGCTCGACGATAGCATTCCCCGAAGGAACTGTCGCATTTGCTCGCTGCTCCGGGCTCATTCTCAGGCCCTCTGCCAGCGAGAGGAACACATTTCTTGATGTCACCAAATCTTGCATCCGCACTGGATCAGATTCTTTGTATTTGGCTTTTGCGATATCTGTCACGGTGTATTCAATCCGGGAGCCCTGCTTGGCGGAGATGTGCTGAAACACGTTCCTCCCAAACTGCTTCACGGCTACGTTCCAGAATTCGTCGCTCTGGATGTCGTTGTAGAAGTGGATGGAAATGGGATAGATTTCGTTATGCGTAAAAGGTCCTGGAAAGTTTAGGACAGGTGTTGAGAGGTCGCGTGTTGAAGTGTCACTCCAGTCCGGGTAGAACCGACGGTGCCAATAGCCCAGAGGCATCATCGTCATACGAAGAAAAGATTGCGTACTGCCGGTGTTTGCCTATGATCTATTAGTTATCTTTGTTGTAGTATGGTAAACAATTTGGGAGTAACTTACATGAAATTCAAAGGAGCTTCCAAGTTCACAAACAGAATGATTATCGAAATATGGCTCTCTCCACTGGGCTATGCCTGTAGGATTTGTTTCCATGTCCTGCATTGTACACAAGCCGTGATTAATCTCGTGGGCCAACTTTTCAGGCATTAGTATTGAATGATGATTGAAAATATGGACTTCTTACAGTGTTGGCTAATTCCCACTCAAGTAACTTCCGTTCGGCGGCAGTCAAGTCTGGCCGCAATAGGAACTCGGCCCTTTCCAGGTTAAGGAATATAAATACTCGGAAATCCACGCCAGACCCCGGATGATTCATCACATATCTCTCATTTCCCAGTGTAAGACCAAATGCCTGCATTGGCTCCTTCCGAGGTCCTTCTGGGTGCTCTTGGGTGGTCATGAATCCAAATTGACAGTTATATTTCGTACGTAGAAGTTCGAATGCAGCGTCTCTTTGCTCAACAACTACAAATGGAGTGAAATGGGGACTAAAATAATTAAGATCACGTCTTTTATGATCTTTTTCCCGAACCAATCTGTTTTTTGGAATAGGTTGTCGTACCCCGTTGAATAGCGCGTCATACTAGAAACTCTTTGTCAGACAGAGTGTGAACCAGATGTGGAGGAATAAGCACCCAAGGTATCAAGTGTTCGGCCATCAGCATCCGGGATGCCAATCGCAAAACTGGTTGCATAACTGTCCATACTACATCATTGGCCATCGTCCACAAACCATTTCCATTTTCTAGAGAGTAGAGATAATCTCTTTGGAATTCAGGCTGCGCTGGAGTGACTTCCCAATTGTCCCGCCGTAGAAGGGGCATAATCCCGCTTTGAAGAATGTTAGGATTGATAGCTCGAGTGGGCAGACAATCTAATTCATGCAACTCCCTTATTGTGAACTCGAAAAATTCTTCTCTCTGCGAAGATTCAAGTCTCTGGAGAACAGAATCTGGGAGTACTATTGGTATTCGGGGCACTGTCGTAATTGTAGGGACACTATCAGGGCCATATTTATCTATCCATGCTTCAAGTGAGAATGGATATGCAGCAGGCAAGTGAGCCATCTTACAGCTTCCCAAAATTTGCGAGTAACTCGAGATTCAGAGTTCGTGTATCCCGGGACCTTGAAATTGACTGGGCTCAGGTGTTTTAGTCTGTCATTTTTCTTTATGATTTAATTTCCTTTATTTCTTTACAGAGAAGAATGCCGTCATTCAATTCCTACAACGGCTGCGGGCTTCGTCTACTCCCGGAAACGGATTCAGGAATGCAAATCAGAAATCAAGATCACAATGTCTGATCAGTTTAGTCTTGGAGATAGAACACTATGAAAGACAATGAATTATGATTATGAAGACATCGTGCTTTGAACTAATGCGATGATTTTTTCTGCTAGTAACTTGGCATCGGCGGGAAACCGACCACTCACATAATTATACTTCTCATCCTGAACAACAAAGCTAGGTTGCATCAGTATTTAGAACCTACAGTTTAAATTCGATAACTTACGGGGACATTCCCAAGCTGTTTTTATATTGCTTGGTTGAGTCGTCCAGAACTTTCCGAACCTGATAGTTTTCTTTAGCAACCAAAGTACCAGAAGGTACCCATTGAGCTCACCGAGACCTCCACATCATCGCTCCCTGCTCCATATGTTTTATAGTAGTCTCCCAGGAATAATCTTGTGCCCCAGAACGCGACTTGTTCAAACCTGGCGGGTAGAGCCGTGGTCACACACTCATGTATTATGCTTTTGCCATTTCCGCCCTGTGTTTCTGAGAGGACCATGACGCCATGACAAACTGCACCTACCGTTTTCTTGCTTGGTTTCCTCGTGGCAGGGAAGTAGGATGCGAGATGTTTATGAATGATCGGAGATTCGATAAGCTGTCGTACTCCTTTTTCATGCCCGCCCGGAAGAAATATTAAATTGTAAGAATCTAGGCTAAAGTCTGGTGCCGACCAGGAGAGGGGATGCTGGAATTCGGGGGTCTTCGACATTTCATCGTAGGCTTTAACAGCGGATGCAGTGGCGCCCTAAATTAGTTCAAATTAGCAGATGAAGGTATACCATAGCAGACTACTTGGTAAGAAGATGGAGGGCATGAGTACCAGTAACTTTTGGGAAATTCCTTTCAACATTTTGGTGTCGCACTCCGGAGATTTGCCATTTTCGGTGGCAAACTGGACTTTAAAGCCAGCGTTTTTGAAAGCTGTATATGGAACTGCGGTTTCTAATGGCAGTACAGGATCAGTACCCTGCTGCAACGTTTCGCACCGACTCTCCCCTACCAGTGGGATCATGTCCATAATCGGACATGGGGATCAGAACCGATGGGGCTGCCATGGCTGTTGTGACCTATGGCTGCAGAGTTTGTCCTTTTATGAAGTATATCCTCACCTCGTTCGCAATTGCGCCGAGCCAAGGTACTGAGATGCGGCTAACATGTGGCCGCTCGCCGCTTTTCTCATTCTCGCTTCCCTACCATCTTCATTCGGAATAGCGCCAAATGTCGTCCCATAGCCGCAGCCTCCCTTTGATCTCCGTTAGTTGCTCGTATATGACACTAAGTCATTTTGACAAGTCAAGCCTCCCTCGACAACAATAAAATTCATAAATTCGACACCAATTTTTATCTCAATGTATATCTTATTTTATGCTCTACAGTATATCAAGAGTAGACTTTGTAAAAGTAGGCCTTGTATAGCATCCAATCCAATTGCAAAGGCCCCCCTTTGGAGATATACTGTATAATTCGCCTACGTGATCACTACTGAAGTGGGTATTTTACAAAGTCCACCCCTGATATACTGTATGCTATGTACCTAGCATTATGTTCGTTGATGCCCTACTTGTTTGCCTTGGCGATCGACGGATTCCACTACCCCGCTTTGGCCTTCAGCAAGCCTTCAACAAGATGAAGAATGCCTTGCTAGTCAGCCGGGCTGCAGCCTGGGATAGAGGGTGCAGAAGCAGCACACCCTCATTAAATATGACATCTCAAGCAATTGAATGTGTTCGCTGGTTAGATAGGCCGTGGATATTCAAGATCAGAGCATTTTGTTTTCACCCTACGAGGCTGGCAAACCCCTCCCTCCCGAAGACTTTGTTATTCTTTGCCGTTAAAATGGTGGGAATCTTAGAGACCGTGCAGTTTTCTACGATATAATTTTCTCTCGTGTCTCTTCTGTCTCTATTCCGCCGAATCAGAAAGTCTCCCTCCATCGCCCAACTTCCGTTCATATCCCAGCCGCCTCTCGGTGACAGCCAAACATGTTGGAACACGTCAAAATTCCCAAGCCAATAAAATGCCTTTCCTTCGGTGAACTTGATAAGGCTGCCTGGTAGTCCAAATCAGCCTTACCGAGAGTTTGCTAGCAGATACTACCACGTCCTGTTTTCGTGCCCTGGAATCCCGAGTTTTGAGGAATCATGTCTCTGTAACTCCTAGTACATCATTTGAACTTTCACTGTCGTCACTTTCTATCTTAATTTTGCTATACAGAATTCCTGGAATTAAGATATGTCTAAATCCCAAGGGGATCGGCGGTCTCTATCGAGAACAAGTGAAGGGAGCGCCAGCACCCAGACAACTTTTTCATAAAATCCTGACCTCGCTCGAGTGTTTGTGCGACTTAACAATGGAATGAAGATAGTTGTACCCGTTCCCCAGAGTTCGACGGTACATGAACTCCATGTTCAAGCATTGCGCCGTGCCGCAAGGCTCGGTGTCAACGGTACTTTGGATAACACGCTTCTCCAGACAACCGGCGATAATCCTGCTGTGATATTTGGAGAAGACGCTCTTATCGAGGTACTGGATCTTACAGAAGATGGTACTTTTTCTCTTGGGCCTCTAGAAAACTCTACAACTCTCGAAGCTAAGAATAGCGGAGCAATTACAGCACCGAAATTAGGCACAGAGTTATCGCCATCCCATTCTGGACCATTGCAAAGGAACAAGTCAAATATATACGTACGATGGATCACTCTTGAGTCTGCCTCAGAGAACTTTCGACTTCGGAAGATCCCTGTTGATAAAGAACCTATATCTTGTGACGCTACCTTGAGCGAATTCCATAGAATTGCAGTGGAACGGCTGTGTAGCACCTCTCCTAAAGGCTCCTGCCTCGTTCCTCTAAAATTAAATCTGTTCTTGAGAGAATGCAATTTGCACGCCGAGAACAATCCAGCGACACTGAGAGATCTTGGCCTAAGAGGAGGCAAGAATGAGCCTCTTAATATCTTTGTTGAGTTACCAGGCCCGAGCCTGAACAATCTCTCTCCCAGTTATCAGCGTCAACGGATCCCAAAAAACTCTGGAGTTTTGATTCCACTAATCGAGGCATGAGTACATTCATCATCAGCCTACAAATGTTGCTAAAAGAGATTGAACGCGGACATTGTACCTTAGATGGAGTACTCGAAGTCCTCTTGGAACTGACGCATTTCCCCCCGCTACTTCTAGCCTTTCGGTCTCTCCACGAAACAGGTGTTGACAGTAGGACTCCTATCGGTCCACTGCTCTTGGTGGCATCTGCATTTCATGCCTTGTGCCGTAAAATGGTTCCGTCTAAGATCTGCCAATCCACGGACAGTTTTCTTGAAGCCTCGCGTCAAGTTGTGTGCTGGATTTACACTATGCGTTCTGATGCATCTCTTTCTCAGGGGACCAGTAGGCCGCTGGTTCATAGAGCCCAAGTCAAGGAATCAAGAGATAATTCTGAGCATGTGCCAACATTTAAACCGTTCGATGAAGTGAAAATACCATCTGGATTCAACTCCGAGTCGGAAAAAATCCTGGTCAGCGTAGAAGTAGGTGACAAGCTATTGTGTCAGCGACTTGGCATTGCCCTCCATAAAAAGTCATCAATGCCGTGGGACTTCTATTTTCAACCTGTCGACGATTGGAATGTTCTGTTGGACCACAAAATTATGTCAATGCTCCATCCAAACGAATTCGATAACTTGGTAGAGACCACAAACTCAATGGAGGCATTCAGGATGGTAGGCCCTCTGCAGCTCGGCGCTTGCTTGGCTGCGGAACTTCCAGTTATAACGCTGAGCTCTAAGGGATATGTCGCGAGATATGATCACGAAGACTTGGAGTGCAGCGAAAGGACTTTTGTTACATGGGATCCTATCTTTGGGAGAGAGAAACTACCAGATAATCCGGGCCAGCTCTTGTTGCTAAAACTTTATCCTATACTTATCGAACGCAAGCAACTAGGCAACTGGAAGTTAGATGCTTGGCCTGAATGGACTAAGGCCTCAAACTTTGGTGCTCCCGA
Organism: Haplographium delicatum; assembly: GCA_037952705.1. Lineage (NCBI taxonomy): Eukaryota > Fungi > Ascomycota > Leotiomycetes > Helotiales > Hyaloscyphaceae > Haplographium > Haplographium delicatum. The sequence goes on from JAPZPC010000036.1 coordinate 101,823, forward strand.
CGAGGCAATCGTCATTTGTGTCGATACCAGCTCAAGCATGGGCACTGAGATGCCGACTGGCTGGATCCCAGACTAAAGCTCTTCCGGTGCAAATCCCAGTCGACTTACTGAAGTAAAGGAATTCTTCAAAAATCTGTCTCTCCGGATTTCTGCCCTGAATCTCTCCACTCACTTAGGACTTGTGACCTTTTCTAGTAAAACCGAGGTCAAACAGCCACTCACTGCACTGCACCTTAATTTCAATCATCAGCTCGACAATATAAATGCAGCTGGGTCTACCGCAATCTATGACGCCGTCAATAAAGCTTATACGATGCTTACAACTGTAAAACGTGAATATCCCAGCACAAAGTGTCGGATCATATTACTCACGGATGGGGAAGATATGCAATCTGTCTTTCGACCGCCTGAATTATCATCATGCCTTGACAGTAGCGATATTGTGTTAGATGCAGTCGTCATTGGATCTAATGAAACATCCGAGCTCTTTAAAATAGCGAAGAATACAGGAGGATACGCATTCGCACCAAAAACCCAGCAAGCCCTTTTCCAAATCTTCCTCTTGGAGACGGTTGTCGATATTCGTACTAGGCCTGACATCGCTAAAATCCCATATGTATACTGGGATACGTTCACTCCCAAACCAGCAGACATGGCTAATCCTTACGAATTCCCGCCGTGCAGGCCGCATCCGAATCTTGACGACTACTTCGTTGCATTGGCTGATGCCGAACGATTCATGAACCGTATGTCCAGGAAGTCTACCCGCAGTTCTGCTTCTGTCTTCTCAGGTTCCACCAGGCTCAGTATGGCCTCCACAATGACCGTTGGTGCAGGAGGTAACTCACGTATATTGCTAAGTGAAATCAAGGCAATGATTGATAATCCACATGATTATATAGATATATACGTTAGTCAGAGCAACATGGCCTTCTGGAAAGTGGTTATGCAAGGTCCGCCCGATTCTCCTTATGCCAATGGGACATTTCTTCTATATATTGAGATGAGATCTGAGTTTCCAAGACGCCCACCGTCAGCGAGATTCATCACTCCAATGTTGCATCCTAATATAACAAAGGTGAAAATTGAATACATTACTATGGGAATTAGCTATACTGACCCATGTATAGCATGGCCGGGTGTGTCACCCAATCTTCGATCGTGAATGGACTCCTGCCACACGTATATATCAAGTTTTGCAGCAGCTCTATGGCATTCTCATGTCTCTCGAAGTAATTATTCATTATCCTAATCCATCTTCAGTTGAACACATCTAATATCTATATAGGCTCGAGATGCAGTTGATCCTCTCTCAGCACTTCGGTTCTGGTCAGATGAGCAAGAAGGGAACCGAGAAGTCCAAAACTATGTTAGCATCCTTCAGTCCCAGATATCCTCCTCGCTCCTGTATTGAGACACTGCATTTAGGTCAACCGGTTTGCACGCCGTTCCCGGGCCCTCCATCGCCTCGATATCATCAACGATGACCTCTCCTCTCTTGCGTCTTCTGCTGTATCTAGCACGGCCAGTACAACTAGTGAGTCAACGGTGACCTCGGCGCCACAGCCCTCCTCCCATGCTCGCAGAGATAAGCAGAGTCCAGGTCATGTGCATGGTCAAAATCCCTTCAGCAGTCCACCAAGCTATCGATCTAGCCCTTCAGTATCAAGATCCTCTGTCAGATCTACATCTACCGCCTCTACACTTTTGAGTCATATGGCAAATCAGCGCCGACCACCCCAAGCGCGGCCGCAGCCGCCACCTTTGATGGCCAGCCAGGGAAATGCCGCAGTCAATCCAGTTACTCGAGTTGGATTAGAAGGAAGGAATAGGTTGTCGAGAAACCCTAGTGTTGCTTCCCCTGGGACTAGAACAAGTAACGCCGGAGGTAGCGAGAATGGAAGCCAAGCAGGGAGCGCAGGCAGCGGTAGAAGTCTAAGTCGGAGAGCTAGTTTTTTCTACTTCCTCGGCTATCACGGTGGAAATAATGCGACATAGGGTTCCCACAGATTGATTAAGTGCGTCAAACAGATTTCTTTTTAGGGGTCCAAGATGGGTTCTCACGTTCAATTTTGTAGGCTAGCAGCAAAATTTTAGCTACAGTTATCGCCAAGGGAGGACAAAACAGGTCTCCAGGCTTCTTCGATCAGGCTTTGCTCAGTATTCGTCTTGACGGCCCTAATATGGTTCGTTTAACAGCCAGCTCTTATTTGCAGAATCTGAATGTGTAGTGGAAGATAATCCTCTGAACTAGACTAGCCGGACCGGATGGCAGTCCCTTAGTCTGCAGTCCAGTCGCTGCTCTAACCTGAACCGAGCCCCGAGCCCTGAGCACGCTAATGACCCAGCCAGGTCATGCTCGGGGAATCCTCTTCTAGCCCCCTTAACAATCGGCTATAGTTTCTATATTGTCTAAATATAAATCTTCCTAATAATGGTTCCCTAGACTACAGCTACCTCTTTGAACCTATCAAAATGTCGCGGGTGTGTCCGACCTTGCTCCCTGTCAAACATACAAGGGTCCCAACCAGAGCCGACTGGCGCGAAGCTTATCTTATATAGATAATTTAAAGATCGAGCTGATCCTTGACGTGTCCGTCCTGGTAATGATCGTGCCGTAGATACGTATCTATCCGCTCAAAATGATGGGTCAAAATCAAACTCCCAACCTGCTATGACGTGATCGGCGTTCTGAAAAGATAGCTGATCCCAATTCGGCAGAAATAAAGAGCTCTGAACGCCGGGCAGCGTGTTGTCCAATTGGGTGGCGTACAGGCGTCCACCCTCGAATCGGCTCTTGGCCTTTAATACGGCATCCCAGACCACACTTGCAGCCATACGTGATCGTACTTTTTCATGGCGTTGAAGCCTTCTCGGTCTGTTGTCTGTGCTCAGAAATTTGATCACATCGCATACGCGACGCAAGTGGTCTTCGTCGACAATTGAACGACTCTGTAACAAAGAGTAAACCTGACTGATTGAATTTCTGGCTGCGATCTTCTCGGTATTGCGCGTGTCCAGCGGCTCGATCACCTTTAGAAGCACGATGATGGCATAGACAATGCAACTTATGGTGTTTGCGGTCCAGTATGGCACTTCGGTTGGGCAAGACGAGATTTTCCAGAGTACTAATATAGCGGTCGAGTAGGCCAAGGTTGTGAACTCTGAAGCATTGCAAATTTGAGAAGTGTCCGAAGTCAAGCCATCTTCGCTCTCAACTAAGGCAAATGAGTATAACATCAGCCTAGCTGTCAGAAAGGCCACCTCAGTTTGATATGTCCAAGAAGAACTCAACTGAGATTCCAGCATGTCGAAATCATGTCCCAGTGATTTGATAATGGCGTACCGACCAGAATGCGAACCTGTTGATATGGAATCGCAACGACTTAGTATGGCAGAAGATTTGTCGCTGTGATATGCAATCAGTACTTGATGCTCAAGCACCTCGGGAACGTGATATGCGTGATCCCCTCCAGTTCCAAATATGATGTCATCTAGTTTGATAGTACAAGGCACACCGAGTGTCGTGCTTAGGCTATATTGGTCAGTACCAAGTCACCCAGCAGGAGAAGGATATTTACTTATGGTTGACGACGAAACAAGCAAGCCAAGTTATTCGCCGGGCCAAAAGAGTGTTTTCTTCAATAGCAACATTCCACACGAAATCTGAAATATGGCGCGGTCGATGCAAGCCAAGCTCTAGAGCAATATGCGTAGCAGTTCCACAATAAGACCACGAGCGATCAAGGATTTTGGCAGTGTACGGAAATGGCCAGGTGCAGAGTAGTAGTAGTGCCTGAATGAAGGGGACGGATTTGCTAGCTGCGGAGTGGATGTCATTTGCGAGGTGTCTAATCGGCTCCATTAGGGTGAGATAGAGATATGAGTACTCTCTCGATTCCTTGGATGCGATTGCGATGATCGTCCAGAAAAGAAGAGGACAAGAATCATAGACTTGCAGCGTCTCCATTAGATCTGGCAAAATGGGTAGTCGAGCATGGTAGTGATTGTAATACCTAGTTCTCTTCAATATCCGCCACAAGACAACCGGGATGGAATGCTTACTCTTCGAAGAGATTGCAGATGGCCGCCGGGCCAACTTCGACTCCTTCAAGAACTTTTGAAGTGATGGTCTTGTTCAGGTCGGGAGAAGTAACCAGTGGTAGCCGCAAACGGTCCGACATCCCTGACATTGAGTTCACGGATCCACCATCACCACTTGATAGCTGTTGCGAGGCGGCTTCAGACGGATCCTTCACGGAATTCCTGATCTCACGGATCTCTCTCTCCAGGGCGGCGAGCCGACTAAACAGAATCAGTGTCACTGTAGATAATTGGAGGATGCGACTTGGACGACGAACTCTTGTTTTCCTACTCTTGCAAACGCGGGATTGACCGAACAAGATCTCCCCGAGCCTGTACACCGAGAGCATGGCGCTGGGAAAGTCTTGTGGGCGTCGCATTTCAACTCCAGAGCAATTAGACGATTGCGGTGTGCGTTCAACCGACTCATTTACTTACTTTCATTTGGCGACAATGTATGCAAGCCGTGCCTCGAGGCTTTTTCCACATGTTGGCGCTCTCTCTTTGCATGGTGAGGAGAGACAGGTCGAGCCCGATGTTTGGTGTTTGTTTGTGGAGAAGTAACACTGAGCGGTGCTCGGATGATCGAGGCGAGAGGCGTGGCGTGGCGCGGCGTGGCGCGGGGTTACAGGAAGCCTGGGGGTGGAGGGTGGAGGGTGGAGAGTGGGAGTAGTGAGTACCGGTAGTCGAGTAGTGAGTAGTGAGTAGTGAGTAGTGAGTAGTGAGTAGTGAGTAGTGAGTAGTGAGTAGTGAGTAGTGAGTAGT
>JAPZPC010000036.1:106770-259801 GCA_037952705.1 Haplographium delicatum
GAGTAGTGAGTAGTGAGTAGTGAGTAGTGAGTAGTGAGTAGTGAGTAGTGAGTAGTGAGTAGTGAGTAGTGAGTAGTGAGTAGTCAGGTTGGGATTGACGCTTACGCTACGAGTCACGTGCTAGGGAATTTCCCGGGTAAGTTACAAGTAACTCTACATATTACTAAGTTAGGCACAGTTGCACTCTCAATACAACAACCAACGACCTCATCCCCTCCACGTTTTCTGGTACCCAACAAAGACCGAGACCGAGACCGAGACCGAGACCGAGACCGAGACCGAGACCAAGACCAAGACCGAGGCTGAGGCGCCCGCACATGCTACGGAAGGAATCTTACAATCACTGCAAACAGCAGCAAGAAACCGCCCTTCAAGATATCGTCACGGAGGAACTAAGATTGCCGTGCCTTCGACGAGAGAAATCCTGCATCATTCAGCCGTCTTAGCATCTCCTCTCACTTCCCACTTTGTCTACAGTTGAGCATGGTCTGTTTGAAAACCAACTGCCACAAGACTCCATGCTAGCAAGCTCCTACCGCACTTCCAACTCCTCTCTGGGAATGGGCAGCAATAAGTAAATCAATGGAACGTGTTGAGCAGCTCCGTGGACATCCGATTCACCAAACTGACCAGACACGGCAGGCCGCTTAATGGTTGCCTTAAATGCTCGACCTTGCTCCCAGTACATACATGCCAAAAGGTCATCATCTTCAATCTGATACAGCTTCACGATCGTCTCTCGACTCAAAACACCAGTTGCTTTGACCTTTTGAAAGACTTCGTCGTCTTCGAACATGACGTCGAAGGTCAGCTCGTATGGCCCGGCGTTTTTGCTTCTGATAACAGACGCAACGTCACCCAAGTAGCAAGTTCCTTCGGCGGGAGCAGGTCTCAAGGCTGGGTTGCCACCTCGGACCCGGTGGCCATTGGTACCGACACTGGCAAGCTTTGCAGGAGCTTGCACGGCCAAAGGGTGTTTCTTGCTCTTCCCGTCCATCTTCTGCTCGTTTATCCGCAGTTGCAGTGTGTCATTTGACAGGGTTTCGTCGGACCCTTCGCAGATGTGATGGCTGATCGGAAAGAGTGACACTGGGTCGCTGACGGTCATCAGATGATAGATGCAGAACTCTGACAATTGACCCATCGGAATATCGAAAGGGGAGAAAGGCATGGCGAAATTGCCCGAAGTCGCCAATTGATGTGGATATGGGCCGTGCATGCAGGCAATTCTGGCTAGATTTATGACATGTGTTGCTTGTGCTTGAGTTGCAGCGCGCGATTCGCCGCAAAGTGTGACCTCTTTTGGTATGAGCGAGATATCAGGCTCTAGTGGACCCATAACGCCATTAATACCGTAGGTATGGATTCTCAGCTCATATTCGAAGCCGGCTTTGCTCGAAACGAAAGCCTTGACTTGAGTCACGAAACTATCAATTTGGGAGATCAAAATAGGGTCCCGGATGCCACCGATGAAGACGCTATGGTAACCGCAAGGACGTGCCCCTTCAAGCTTCACGGTATATTCTCCCTCCAATGCTTTGTGGAAAGTGGGACCGCGGACCCGGACTGTGCGATTGTCTGGTAACTGCTCGTAAGTCGCGTTGTTGAGATCCAGCGTTCCGCCTGGGCCGATGAGGAGGTCTGGGCGGCTCTTTTCGTAGAGTGTATGAGCGGCAACAGAGAGTGGAGTACAGCGAGCGTTGGGATCAAGAGGCGCAATATCGAAGCTGTCTTTTCGTATGACTGCCAATGCTTCTTTACTTTTAGGCACCGCGCAGATAGCTCCGCACTCCATGATCTTTCCCATGTGATAGTCGATTGCAAGGTTGTCAAAGCCATTGTAAACGCAGAATGCCGTATATGGAGAAGGATCATAGGCTCGACCCCCAATGATAACGTCGAAATCTGGATGTTCCTTCATCGCTTTCAAGAATGGTTCATAACCCATCTGAGCTACAACCCGGGTTGCCTCATTGATATCTTTCGTGAGAAGAGGAGGGACGGCTTTGGAACATGGTTGAAGAGCCTTCGCAGCGTGCTTTTCATGAATAAGATCTTTCTCAACCTCGGCGTAGATTGTAATGACTTTCATCTGTCGCAGCTTCTGCTTCTTGATTGCTCTTGTGATTATATCGAGAAACATGTCAACATGAGCGTTAGATCCATCTCCTCCCGCAGAACCGATCAAGATTGGGACTTTATAGAAGCTGGTCGCCTTCAAGAGCATGGTGAGATCACGCTCGTAGGCTTCTACAGTAACCGTAGTTGTTCCAAGGGCAAGTTTGGAAGGACCACTGTCTGTTGAACCGCTGTCGGCAATAATAGCGTCTACTCCGGATTCCAAAGCCTCGAGAACCAGTTTCTCGCTGAAGCCATAACCGATCATGCCAATTGGTGTCAAGATTCGAACTTCATCGGGATTCTTTAAAGGCGCCATCTTGGAAGACTGCAGTGAATCAGCAGCGACTGAGATGTCGGACTCGACCAAGTTTGCTGACCCGCGTTGTTCTGTCGGTTCTTTGGTATATTCAACACGCAGAATTGCTGAATGCTAACTCACCACGGCGATGATTCTTAATTGTAGTAAAGAGGCATGCAAGGTATTTACAAGCAGACATCTTGGAAATAGTACTGCGATAGTATGCGTCGTCATGCTGCTATGTCAGTTCTAGAGATTCCGGCTACTCCTGTGTTGCATTGGTTGACGGCACGGTATTGGTCAATTTCGCTGAACGGAGCGAAATCGGGGAATTGTCCGATACGACCTGAAATTCAAACCCTTTGTCTTCAATCCATGCGACGGGTAACAAGGACTGATCAGAAATGCATGTAGTAATGAGAAGTATGAATTCCTAGATCCGTATTGGCATGCGCGCCATTTTAGTCAAGCATATTAACTTCTCGCTGTTGTACTACAATTCGCGACGTGATACCAATCTCAAGTGTCACAATATATCACTCCTCCACGTTTACGGAATCTGCTTGTTATTGATATCGCACATATGGAAGGCTTCGACAAGAATACTACGGAGCAAGAAATGACTGTGAAGTCGCGACCGGCTTTTGAAAATCTTCCTCTTCGCGCGGGCGATCCTCCCCTCTCAGCCTGGGGGCTGTATGGGCCTATGGATGAGTTAGGAGCATTGAACTTGCTTACGCCAGAGGTTGTGCTGGCAGCCAAGTCTGAGATCATTCTGGGCAGAACTTTCAGTCTTAAGTATGGCCCAGTGCTAATGAATTATTGGAATGCGAGTATTGACAGTGGTGTAGTTTACCATTGAATGTCCCAATCGTACCCATGAACCCACAGCGGAAGCCATGGCTCCATCATTTCAATGTGAAGCCATTCTCCAATGATGATACGCTGGACATAAACACCCAGAGTTCCACACATTGGGACGGTCTGCGCCATCTTCCTTACCAGGTAAGAAATGAAGGGGATTTTAAGAAGTACTACAATGGGATCACACAGGAAAGCATCTCAGGAGATCATCCAGACCTCAAACTAGGAGTACACAGTAGGTCTTTTTCAATCGTCTAAGCGAATTGGATGTATTCTTTGCTAAACCTATCTAGATATATCCAGGAAAGCCATTGCAGGAAGGGGTGTACTGCTCGATTATAGGGGCTGGGCCGATCAGAACTCAATCAAGTACGATGCGTTCAGTACGCATCGCATCCCATTGACAGATCTTCTTGCTTGTGCTAAGGCGCAGGGAACTTCCTTCCGGCCTGGTGACATTCTAGTCATCCGATCTGGCTGGACTCAAGACTATCAATCCCGCTCGGCTGAAGAGCAGGTGGCTCTGGGCACACGCTCCAATCGGGACTTTGTTGGAGTTGATAATTCAGTGGAAATGGCCAAGTGGCACTGGGACATGCAGTTCGCCGCCGTTGCTGGCGACACCAATGCGTACGAGGCTTGGCCACCAGACAAAGCCAGTTCATTAGAATTGGCGCTGCATGAGGTCTTCTTGGCTGGGTGGGGGATGCCAATCGGGGAAGTGTGGAATCTGGAGGAGTTGGCCAAAATATGCAGAGAACAGGGACGCTGGACTTTCTTCTTGACCAGCCAGCCACTTGACATACCAGGAGGGGTGGCAAGCCCAGCTAATGTAATGGCAATCTTGTAGGCTTGCATGCGGCCACTTCCTAGAACATTCTGCCCATAGCTAGCCGTAGCAGCATAGGGAGATGATTTCCTTAAAAGCGGAAAGGAAGTCGGCCAGTGAGCAATGTAGGACTAAGTCCCATTCAAATTAGTGCGACAATCCCATGGCGTTCGAGCATGGGTATTAGTCTGCAGAGAGTCTACAAAGCGAGTCTTTGGTATCTCTTACCATCCCACACTTGAAGTGACACAGGGAAATTACGAGCTATGAGGAACATCCTGTCTACATTAAGGGGAGGTTATAATGGTCGCTGATATGGAACCGCTAAACTCGTTAAACTATTCAGCACGGAGTCAAGTCAAGGTACCCTGTTCCCCGATTTAGGCGAGTCCACCGAAATCGGTCGGAAGCCCGAGAAGCCCGAGCTATTCTGCCGTCCCTCTACTGCATTGCATACTATAGCCCGTATGCTTTCCTATCATGGGGAACTTGATGAACTCCGCAGATTCCTGTATCTGGAGATGCGGGGTCGGTTAAGTGTTCCGAACGAATTCGGCCGGACCCCCGAGCGAATATCCTCCTTGTACTGCTTTACACAACACGAAATTTTTAAGGATAACTTAGCCTTGCTTTAATATTAACGTATTATATAAGCGAGCTGATAATATAAGTGAGCTGGTAATTAGAAAATCACACCAAAATCAGTAAAATTAGAACTTAAATAATTTGACAACCACGCTATATTATAACTTAAAATCATAGATATATACTATTCTATACCTTATCTCATGGCTAGGATAGTTTTTAACTATATATAGTATTATTATATTGTCGAAAACATATCTTGGTTAAATTCAAGGCTATAAAATGTATGATGTATACTTCCTTATTTATTAGGGCATTAATAATAGGCCTACCTACTAGATAAGGTATATAATAGTATAAGTCTAAGATTTTAAGTTATAATATGGCGTGGTTATTGCGTTATTTAAGTTCTAATTTTACTGATTTTGGTATAATTATCTAATTATCAGCTCACTTATATTATGAGCTCGCTTGTAGAATATGTTACAATAGTTTTATTAAAACATACCTCAGAATATCTGAGATCTTATAATAAATACTCATTCTTAATCTAGTACTCGTATGCTTGCGAATAAATTTAGAATGTGAAGTCCGAACAATCTTTTGCTAGACGGCTAGACTTCACGATTCGCTGGCCCGGCAGAACTCCTGAATGGACTAGTTGAGTTTCTGTAAAGCAAGGCCGTCTGGGGCTGGCCCTAAACCTTTCGACACAACACAGCACATGGGGTGGCCTCTCGCTAGGAACTTGACAAGCCATCCCTCGGTTCCCCGCATTTAGATATCTCAATCTAGGGTGGTTCCGTCGAGCACCTCATCTATAAAGTCCTTGGAAGATGACTGACAGTTCTCCTACTCATTCACATATCCTTATCATTTCACTTCGAACTATCGACAGCTCCCTCACCGGCGCCTACCACTCACCGGCTTCGCAAGAATTGACACTCTACGCCATGGCAGCTCCCGAAATTGGTATCCAGCTGCAGCATGATATCAAACAGTCAGCTGCAGCGGAACATAATGAAGATTTCAAGAAAGAGAGCATAGCTTTTGACGAACACGATGTCAAAGAGCCTGCCACACCGGAAGAAGCCGCAGCTGAACGGACTTTCATACGAAAGATCGATTTCATCATCCTCCCACTACTTATCGTTATGTACTTCCTGGCTTCGCTAGTACGTATCTTGAGACCTTGTTGTCTTACAGAATCCAAATCTCCTGAATCATGATGGCTAACAGAAAATAGGATCGCGGAGATATTGCCAATGCCGCTGTCGCTGGCATGAACACCGAGCTGCATCTGACAGCTAAGATGTACAGCAACTGTGTCTCCTTCTATTATGTCGGCTATGTTGTCTTCCAGCTGCCCGCTACGATCTTCCTCAGAAAGATCACCCCACCTATTCAACTCGGAATTGCGTTGATGGGCTGGGGCACTAGCACATCCTTGTAAGCCTGGATCTCGTTCTTGTCACAATCGCACCACATAATCAGGGAACCAACTACTGACCAGCAAACAGACTTTCCGTAGCACCAAATTACGGCGCAATCGCAGGCCTGCGCGTGTGTATTGGAGTCTTTGAAGCCTTTTTACAGGCTGGCCCGCTGTACCTGTCCTTCTACTACACGCGTAAACAGCTGGCTACGCGTGGAGCCATCTTTTTCTCAATGATGGCTGTTGCTGGCAGCATGAATGGTGTCATTGCATATGGTATCCAACGTAATTTAAATCATGCTCGTGGGTGGCTAGCTTGGAGATGGCTCTTCTTGATTGAAGGTAAGCTGAATCAAATACACCACGCCGAGCAAAAACCATCCCATCTCACGCTTGAGCTGCTCGTTGCGCTTTATCACTCTAATCACGTATTATTTCAGAACTATATCTAACCTACACTAGGGATACTATCCGTTTTCTTTGGCTTTGTGGTTCTTGGCCTACTTCCTCCAGTGCCCGAGCGGATAAAGTACTTTTTCAACGCCGAGGAAAAGGAAATTGCCGTTCGTCGATCCAAGCAGGCCTTTAATGTGCCAAATGCAAAGGTTCGGCCAGCGCAGCTGTTAGCAGTATTGAAAGATCCAAAATGCTACTTCTATGGTACGAGCCCAACGCCTACCCTGTCCCTCACCAAAGTACTCAAGCTACAGTCCACTAATATTCTTATCCAGCATTGACATACTCCTGCATGAATATTAATCTCTCGTGCTTCAGTGGTTTTCTGCCTGTGATCCTCAAAAGTTTTGGCTACGGAAGTCTGCAAACCCAGCTACTCACAATTCCCGTCTACGTCTGCACCGGCCTCTCGATCATCTTTTGGGGGGCGCTATCCGACCGCCTTCAAAAGCGTAGCATTCCACTAATGATCTGCTTTTCCATCGCTGCAGCAGGCTGGATCATCCTCCTTGCCAGCAAATCGCAGCATCTGTCGTTCGCTGGCACGTTCCTGATTGGCATGGGCACGTTCCCGACGGTCGTCTTGATTCAAACGTGGATGAACTGCACTATTCTTGGATTCACAAAACGGTATTGCAAACCATAAGAGCATGAGATATGATACAGCAACTGACTGTCACGTAGTGCGGGTGCCCTTGCTTTCATCATGACCTTCGGGCAATGCTGCGCTATCGGCGGGACTCAGGCATATAGTGACGCCCCTCTGTACCGTCGAGGCAATAGCATCGCGCTCGGAACATCACTTCTGGGCGTTATCGGCGCCTTTTGTTGCAGATTGTATTTGCAACAACAGAACAAGCGTAAGATTGCCGAGCAGTACTCGGAGCGATCTGAGGAATTACGAGTACTGAGCATCGAGGACATCTCTGATAACCATCCTGACTTCTTTTATCAATTGTAAAATCTGGGAAGAGACTACACTCTAAGTTATTGAAACACCTTCAAGCATTGTACTTGGTATGTCTCACTCTTCTTCGGCCTAGTGCGCGGGCAGCGGCGACTACAAAAAGGAGGCGTCTTGGGAAAATCGCCGAGACTGCCTATTTAGTGCTGCCTGCTTAGTGGAATTCTCATATTATGGTCAGTTATTGGGGTCATTGATGCGTACTCTATAGACTAGTACTGTATACATTTCTCATTCCCGACAGTATAGAAATATAAAAACTTTAGCTAAGGATTTTCCTTGGAAAAGCCAGGGCAACGCCATGTTGCGAAAAGAATTTACATTGAGAGGTTAAAAGATATGTTTTAGCGATCCTGTTTGAGTTCCTTGGGAGCCGACTTTGTCTCTTTAAAATATATTTGCATAGAGTTGGCAACTTTCGCCTGCCAGAACCGGTGGCAAGTAGGGTTCCAATACATATACCCCATAGGGTACATACATAATTTGGGCTGAGTCATCAAGTCAAAACTTACCCCTACCCCCACCAAATTAGCCAGACTCATGAAATCTATGCTAGATACTGATGTTCACCAATACCAAGAAACGATTGGGTAGTAGTTTCCAAATCTCCTGTGACAACCCTAGAGCAGGGGAAGTTGTGATGACGCAGGAGGCTACGAACAAACTCTGGATAAAGGCATATGGAAGTGCGTATACAAAGTAGTACGTAGCCAAATCCATAGGTCTAGCACAAGGGATATCTTTAAGATACAGAATAAAGGAGTATGGTAGGATCCCTTCCTTATACCCATCTGTACAGCTACTGGCATCCCATGGATCTACAAAACAAAAGGGAAAGGCAATTAATAAGTCTAACGTTAATGGAACAGTTCATGGAATGACCAAATACATGGAATCAGGTAAAATATATGGAATAAAATTCCCTGAATTCGAAGTCAGCTTTTGAGCTCTAACTGATTCCATAAAATTATATAGATTCTATGGAATAGGAGCTGATTTCATGGAATAGCACCTGATTCGTGGAATATAGAGCATGTGACGTGACTAAAAAATGAAGATATGTTGGCTTGCACGCGGTGATCACCTAAAGTTCCAGTATATGGGTTCTCTAAGTGAATTAAATATTCGATTAATCATTAGGAATTAGGGGACCAAGCAACTAGTTGAAATGCAACTAGTTGTCGTGACGTATGTACCGACAAGATATATGATTTGTAGTCTAAAGAGGATGGATTTAGAGTGAATCCCTTAAGTGAGATCTAAACATAACTTTTACTTCTAAATGAAGCTATTTTTAGATATTTTCGCAAACTTCCAGCAACTGTACTCCTCACTTAACCCCTCACTTCTTACTTTTTTTTGAACGAGTGCTCAAAGCAGGAGTGGCGTCATCCTTTCTCTCACGAGTAGCCCTAGCCGTAGGCTTTGCAGCTGCCTCTGTAACTCTCTTCACTTTCAAAGCAACAGTTGCAGCTCGACCAGCTTTCTGAAGTGCTGACAAGGGACCACGGCCAATTTCTAGCTGATGGGCTGGTCTTTTATTAGAAGTTCAAGAATCCGGTTCCCTGAGTCAGTGGGTTTCGCAGGGCATTTTGCCGAGCGCCGAGTTGGCGCAGCGCAGTGCGCACTAGAAAAGTTAAATCATGGACTTCAGAAATGGAATGGAATGAGAAGCATTCCGACGATAGCTGCTCTTGGGAGACATCCTGTTTGGTCTTTGTTTGAGAATGCTTGCACCGTTCACGGTAGTCTGTGCTAACTGATCGCCTGGCGGGCGGGATATCGTCAAAAGTCCTTGCTTTATTATTGATGTGATTAACAGAGCATGTGAAGAAGGGCGAAAGGAACTTCGCAGACAAAGGGTAAAGCATAAAAAGCAAAACTTTATGTCTCTCAAACTTTTCTCGGTACCTTTTTCCGTGCTTATGGCTGCTTATTATTTTCCGGTATCATGCAGCACTGTTCCCGGCTGGCCGCGTTGAAATCATATTGAAAGACTAAGTCCCTAAATGCGATTTGTTGGACAGAGCGAGAGAGAGCAGTCTCAGCGTATACTGAGGGTGGCTACAGGGAACCCTAGAAAGGCAAAGAATCACTTATCGTATCTCCGAAACCCAGCGATCCAACCCCGTCGCAGCCGCTGCCTGCTGACGTCCTCACGGCACAGCCTCGCCCTCCTGAATCCCACAACCAAGAACACCAAGAAACACCAAGAAGAATCTCACATCCCCTGACCTTCTCCCCAGACCCCAGCGCTACCCGGCGATCACCATCACCCAAGGAAACCAAACACTCACCTAATCATTTTCAGCTCTCCCTTTCGCCTTTTCTTCATCGAGTGATGGAAGACAAGCCACGTGCCTGTCAAGAAAAGCCATTCGCTCAGTTGCCTGGGAGGGCGTTCTCCTGAGACAAGGGATAGACACCATCTCGGATCTTCCCATTGCAGCTCATGTGGCACAAGCTCTTATATTATCTCACTCTTTCAGCCTTATTTGACTCACTTGGCTTTTGGCTTGTGATTCTGGGCATTGCGGGTTCTTTATTTCACTTACGACCCCCTTCGTTCCCCGCGCACCTTTGGCTTTGTTCTAGCTTAGAGCAGAGCATCATCTTCTTTGCGCATGCCCCCGAACATGACAAGATGTCTCGCCCAAAAGTTCAAACCAATTTCTTCGGCTCCCAAGTTGGCGGCAAGGTGATCACCCCGCACTCTTACACAGGTTCTCCCCTCGCACTCTTGCGAGACGATATACTCTGCGCGCTCAAACTCTTCCTATTCCTTCCTTTCATTGTATATCCTCTATCCCCTCAATCTAGTGGTCAATTATGCGAACTCTACCCTTCCCTACAAAACCTCTGGTCCATGTTCCTCCACCTGATTTTGATATGCATGCAACTACCCTTCATCCTCTCGATCCCGTTCTGGGTCTTCTTCCCCGTATGGGGGATCATAATTGGTGTAACGATGTTTACAGTCGTGAACCAGTGGATTTCCTACCTGTTGAATGGAAGTCAAATGAGATATCCTTCAAATCCCAAATACGCTGCTCAAAAGAAGGAACATGCGCACGAACAGTGGATTTTCTTGAACGGCGTTGCTGTGGGGTATGTTTCCTTCCCCTCTTTTAGATTTTTGATAAATTAATTATTTAATAGAAAACATTGGCTTCAAAGTAATGTTGACCGCCTCGCACTCACATTCGGACGACCAATTCTAGGCGTTCACAATAAGACGTAATTCATACCACTTCTCTCTCCTCAAACCTACTAATCATGGCCCAGAAATGGCATAATATTCGATGTACTAGAATGCCTGATTCAGAGGAATTTTAACTACTGCACTTCAGACATCCGTTCATGTTACGACATCATAAAATCCACTTTGTACGATCCGTCCCTGACAAAAGTAGTCTTCATACTGCACTCACAGGGCGGAATCGAGGGTGGCATGATTATCGACTGGCTCTTACAAGAAGTTCCCCAAGACCTTCTTGCAAAGTTGGAGGTGTATACCTTTGGATGTGCGGCGAATCATTTCAACAACCCGCATTTGCATCTTCTGAGTCAATTTGCAGCCCTGTCACATCCCACGAAGGCAGCTACGACAAAAACTCTGACATCGGTCCACTACCATGAGCCTTTTGAGAGCGGTGATGGTCAGAACGTAAATGGACATCATGGATCCTCAAAACAGGAATCAACATCAGGAAAGACGATCCGATACATTGAGCACTACGCTCATACTTCAGACTGTAAATTTCCCTCTTTTTACCCTGCCCTCCTCAGCCATACCCCTTCCATGGTCCCATCTAAATATCTCGCGAGTTCGTTAACAAGTCCGTAGTTGTCGCCCGCTGGGGCGTTCTTCATTTCACATGCAACTTCACACTCTCACCAACTGCCCCACGTTTCATGGGCCGAGTATTCGAGCGGTGTGGTGAAGGCCACCAGTTCAACCAGCACTACCTTGATTCGATGTTCCCTTTGAAACTCAGTCCCAAGGATGGCGGCACCTCAACCTTACCCGCTCATGGCTCAGAGTCTAAATCAACGACAAAGGAGGTGAGCCAAAAGAGCGGAATCGGCAATTCGGGCTTTCTAGGCGCTGACGAGGAGAACAACGCGTTCATGGAAAGTATCATGATGATAGGGCACGATGGGGATGAGGACGATGATACCAGAGAGGGTATCGAGGTGAGTTACCTGGGTGCGCACGGGGTGCCATTCTCAATGCGCGAGATTGAGTGGTTGGAGAAAGAGGGACTGGTCAAGGACGATAACAAAAAGATGGAAGAGGAGGAAGAGGAAGTGGTTGTTAGGGATATGAGCCCCATTTCTTCTAGGATGGGGAGTGGCCTTAGGACGGGTAGTGTGTACGGCGGAGCGTTTGATGGGAGCATGGGAAGAGGGCTCACAAGTGCGGATTCAAACGGTGGGACGAATGGAAGCAGATCGGGAGAAGTTAAAGTAAAGGATATGAGCCGTTTGTGGTTGTACGTTAATGGAAAATGCCCCCCGCCAGATGAGGTTGATGTTGGAATTGCGAGGATGAGCACTATGTAAAAGGAGGTACTTCTATTTCACTCCCATCGGCAATCTAAATGTAAAATACAAAATATGGGCGTTTAAATTTGGTCTATCCGCTAAATAACCAAGCATATATTTTACAGTGAGAAACAATGCACTGTACATGGCCTCTAGGACGGTAATTCCGCACACACTGGACATCCGTCCCGAATCCTATCTTTCAACAGCCTGGCATGAGTAACCTTCGCACCAACACTACGCGTCGTGGCCCACTCCCCATTCTCATCCAGCTCTGCATGCGGAGGCGTAACCGGTCTCGCATCTTTCTTGTAGCTCAGCAGGTGACTCAGGTGAAAAACATGTCCGCATGCAAAGCCGACCAAGGTCTCAGTTTCATGTTCAGTGAATGCTTCATGACAGCCTACGCAATGCCCTGGTTTTAGTGGTTGGTGTTTCCGTGCGTGAGATGTGGACTCATTTATGTTTGTAGATTGAGCCGTACCGTCAGTGTTGGTGCTTGGATCTGGGTGCTGGACATCGTCATGGTCTCCCTCAGGCTTCTGTACCACATCGAACTTCACGCCCTTTCGCTGACCTGACCGGAGGGTATTTTGAGCCTCTGTTACTTCGCCTCGAAGCACTCTAGCAACACCGTAGCTGATACTATGTTGAATCTCGTGTTCCTTGACCATACGGCTTAACCCTTCTCTTAGGCCTTCAATTTCAAGTCCTTCTGGGATTCGTCGTACAAGATGGATAGGGTTAATTGCTGTACCAACTTCTTCAAGCAAACCACGAATGAAACGAGGCTTATCCATAGAGTAATTGAGAAGATCTTCCCACAAATCAGCGTCATTTTGCTCTTTGGCGAAAGCAATGGCTTGGGATACGTCCGCTAGGCGGTCAATGATGAGGTACAGTGCTCGTTTGGTTTGCCCTGTTTTAGAATACAGGTAAACAAGCTCAGGGATATAGTCCCGATCCTCACATTCTTGCGTGGCCTAAAATAATTAGCAAAGTCCGTAACCGGCAAGAAATAATAAAAACTCACCTTCTCAAATGTGTAGAATGTCGACGATTTGAGGAACTCCATAAGCAAGTCGCGATCGTATGTCGCAAAGAGATGAACTGCAAGATCCGCAATCTCATCAACGAGATTTCTGCTCTCAGATATAAGTCTTTCTCTGGTTTCTCCTTGATCTCCTTCAATTCCTTGTCCGTTCCATAACGAGCGCACGTAGAAGAATAGATACAACGCCATGTCCTTCGCTTCTAACTGCTTCACCACATCTTCAGCTCTAAGGAGGCCATGCTGTGACTCATTAACCAGTAATGCGATAGCCTCAGACGTCAATTCATGAAGCTCTTTGATGGAAGCTGTACGCTGTTGCTCTTTTGACACGCGAAGCATGATTAATCCAGGAATATCGTCAGCAACTGCGTCAACTAAATGATGCTCTCTTATCAACATCATGGCAGCGTCGGCGTCCTGGAGTTTTATATAACACTTAAGAGCTTCTCGCTGTCGCCCACCAGCAACATGGAGCTTGCCCAAGCTTTCCATGATGATTCGCCAGTCTCTACCAACTTCGCCCTCTTCTACACTGTCTTCACGAGCATCGCGGTATTTGAGTTGGTTCTCGAGGGCAGTGGCGACACTTTTAATGTCGTAAAGGTCCGGTGGCCATTTTTCAAGTAGCTCTCGCAGCTTTGGACGGTATCGAGCAATATAGTGCCCAAGAATAAGTTCGTATATTTCCGACTTGATTGGAGGACGCATTTGGGTGGTAGGTATGTATGGCGTTATCTCATCATATTTTCCTGCGCTGACAAACACAAAAACGTGTGCTTCCCATTGTTGTGATGTTCCAAGTACTTTTCCACAAACCATCCCCGCAGTTTGCCAGTTGCCATCTTTAATCAATTGTTGAACCCAAAGCTCACCAATGCGACGCTTTTCCTTCTCAACTGCTGAGTAGATTAGTTTCGATGCCGAGTCGACTGTTGAAGTATTGTCGTCGAAAAAATCATCATTACTCCCTTGGCCTTGATCTGGTGTCCCAGGTCCAATCTCGGAAAGCTTTTCTGGAGAAGCCGAAATAACTTCTGGGTGCTCATCAATTAGTTCCCAAGCTGCTTGATTCTTATTATGCTCCAAGAGCCATTTGAGATGATCCGCAAGATCTCTCTTCGTAGATAATATGCAATCATAAGGGCTATGAATGAAAATCTTCATTCCTGGACTGATAATATCAGGGTGAATCGCAGGCATAGGATTTCCTGGTCGTCCTCTGCCGCCACCTGCTGTTAGCCTTGAATTTGACCCAGATCCTTTGCTGCCATTGCTGTGTGTGCTTTGAGCAGAACTGAGAATAGTTGTAGCACTCAATGTGGCATTCCACATGCCGCTTCCCATATTGGTCAATGTTTCAAGCGTACCCCGTGAGCTTTGAACAAGAGGACTAACACGAGGGGCAGGGAGTATCCCTAGATGGTAGTCCGATGCTGATAACCTTTCATAACGGCTGACAGGTAAAGTATACGTATCGATTTCTTCCCATGTATTGATATCAATCAGCCGAAGCTCTGGAGGAAGCGCATTTTGACGATGACGAATTCCGCCTCGAGGTTCGCTCCCTGTGGATGCGGTCGAGTTTTTGGACTTATGTCCCTTTGGTGCTTCTTCTTCTCCCTCTTCCTCATTAGGTGTAGTATAGGCAAGTACAAGAAGTAATGACGGGGTATATAACGACAATCCAGAAACGATGCAATCCATGCGTAAAAATCTGGAAAAGTTAGAAATTGCCTCTCAATTGGAAATGGCTGCTCACCTTTTCATGATTTCACAACTCCCTGCTGTCCGTTCTCCGGCATTTTTGCCAATGCCAACACCACCTGGGTGAACCTTGATAATCCAAATGGTATCTCCCCATCCCAAAAGGAGTTTCTCAAATTGCAGGTTATTCTTGGAGACTTGTTGCTTTAATTTTGTAGTAGCAGGGGAAGACATTGACGTCTCTCGTGCTTTATCATCCTCGTCGGCCTCCAGATTATTCTCATCAATCCATTCAACCCTAGCCTTCCAAACAGCAGCCATCTCCTCCCACCCATTGCCCTCTGGTGGGTCAAAATGGCCAATCCTTTTCCATGCAAAATCCGCATCCACACTGTCTAAATGAAGACTGGAGCGCATAATTTTCAAGCCTGACTCATTGACCCACGCAACATATTTGCCGGACAATGACCATTTTATAGTGCTAATTGCCCCCTCTCCAGAGTGTTTTACAGAATCTACAGCCGTATTGGTTCCCAACCCGATCGTACCGAGCCAGCCAGAGGTCACAGCCGAGGCTGTGCCTGTAGTCGAGGATGTAGAACTAGTTCCGGCTCGCCCACCAACAGTGACTACAAGATTCCCAGCCAACCCACCGGAAATATACATCCTGTCATTCTTATAATTTGGAGAAAGGGCGACAGCTTGCACGGGCCTTCCAAAATTCCGCAGTTGAACGTCTTTTACATCTACTAATGATGCAATGCAGACATTTCCGTCGATTGATGAAGTCGCTATGTATATTGCATTTGACGGAATGTTTGGCAGCACGTTTGGAGTCTTTGGATTTCGGGGACTGCTGGTGGTTGTCTGGGATTCGGACCTAATCGAAGGGGAGTTTTTGGGTGTCTGGGCTTGAGACACAACTCTGCTGACCCCTTCTGGAATAACGCTTGGAAGAGGTGGAGGAAATGGAGAGATAGAGATGCTCGATATTGATGCGGAGTGAGCGTGGTAGACTCGCAGAGACTGGAAGGATGGAAGTGATATCACATGCTGTGCAATATATTAGAGATGGTTAGTAGCAAAGAGCTAGAGAACGACTTACAATATTTCCATTATGTGTTCCAACAAACTGACAAAGATTCAGCAGAGGCCAGGGCTGGGTTGCTCGGGGGAACGTACCATCTTGTCGCCAGCGACCAAGAACGCACTTGTAGCATCACCGTTTCTATAAACCGGTCCCAAGTGGCTTGTCAGTCTCGCATATTTCAGCTCTTCTTCGTCTTCCTCTTCATCATCTTCCTCGTCCTCCTCTTCGTCATCGTCTTCGTCTTCGTCCTCGTCCTCATCTTCTTGGTTCTCTGCGTCACCGTCCTCTACCGCGGCTTCAACATCTACTGCATCGCGACTTTCCCCTGGTGCTTTTGCAAGTTTCGTGTCGCCTTGATCCTCGGACTCCTCGGCCATGTCCGCGCACGATTTCGATTACATTTGGTGTTGATGGCAGGGGAGAGAACGCCGGCGACGTCAACCTGGAGCTTAAGCTTTAGCGAGCTTGAAACCTTATAGGTTGACGTCGGAAACCTTATTTCTTAAGCTTGTTGTGATGTCCTGGAAGATTTGATGGCGAACATTGCAATTTTTATTTCAGCAACAACTGTATCCAGAAACCCTCATTCCTGTTCAGCCAGTCTACGGATACAATGCAATGCCTCGGAAGACGGCTCTCGTATCCGGTCGTCCGGCGAGTCTTTCATGATAGTTGCTCACGACCCCTACCCCTCCGGTACATCCATGCCACCGCAGCTTGCCAGACACCTCGAAAACGAAACTTCTTCTCATCCAACGCGGCTCTACAGCAGGAAGCTAATGCAAACTTGGAGTCATTGAAGGATGCATTGGCTCCGCAGAAACGAAAGGCAACCCGTTCACCGCCTGGGAAGACATCGCTGAGGAAGGTAGCTGTCGAGGCGCAGAGATCCAGGGAGCAGGCTGTTCGTCGAGGAGATGTTAAAACAGATGGTGATTCTAGCAATAGAGTTACTGCAATATCAGTGGCGGATCAATTCGACATGGAAGCTGTTGTTCGAATACTTCGCTCCCATGGATTTCCAATCGATCCGGACGCAACGGGTTTCGAACCAGAAGAAGTAATACATACCAGAGGAGTCAATAATGGAGATATTTTCGTATTTCCGTCGGGTTCGCTAGTGGCATGGTCCTTACTGGAAGATGTTGCGTCTGATTTGGCTACGAGAATTTTGCTTCCAGCAGCGCTCAATCCGCACATACAACAAGTCGAAAAGGAGGATCTTGAATACACAGAAGATCCCAAGAGAGAAAACAGTAATATCAAGGGAGATATCATAACTTTGGGCACGAAAGCCAGCTCGGAGGTTGATGAGATCACAAAGTATGCTCTTTCCCCCTTCCTTTCTTCTGGAGCCAGCTACTAACCAACCCCTAGTCCTCAAGTTAGTAGAACGCTTGCCAAAATTGCGTTTTCGTCTGGTTTGGCTCGATCAACGAAACTCGCCGTACTTGAAACACTGTTAGAAAACTATTTTGAATCTACCAGAGCGATACCAACTATTCTTTCCCGAGGTTCCAAATTACCCTTCAATCGTCGATTTGTGATGCAGAAAACTGGCGAATTATTGGAGCTTAGGGCACAGTTGAATCACTACTCTGAGTTGACTGATTCTTTACCCGACCTTTTCTGGGACAGCAGACATGAGCTGGGACTTGAAGGGTATTACGATCAGGTGGGGAAAGCTCTGGATGTCGGAGTCCGAATCAAAACACTGAATGAGAAGATGGACTATGCACAAGAAATTGCAGCCATCCTCAGACAAACCATGAGTGAAAAGCATAGCATTCATCTAGAGTGGATTATCATCATCCTAATCGCTGTAGAGGTGGGCTTCGAGCTTCGACGCGAGTGGAAAGAAAGGAGGGAAAGACGGGCAATGGCCAAAGAGGAATGATATTAGACAATCTTGGTTATATTTGGAGTTTTAAAAATGCATCTCAATGGTTATAAGCATTTTTGTAAAGGCGTTTGGATAAAAGGATACCCAACTCCCATCAAGTGTATAGCAATTGTATAGCTTAGCGGCATTGTATATAATCATTCATTCAACTTACAATATAAATTTGGCTCTTATTGCCTCAGACTCGAAACAACAGTTGACAAATATTTTAGATGGGACAGTATTTCTTGGTTGAGCTTCATTTAGTTAAAGGTTAATCACGTTAATCCACATCTCTCTTTGCTGTATGCCAAGCCACGGTGTAGTGATCCCTCGCTGCGTTTCTCACCCTCACTTCGCCTCATTCTAGCCCATGCTCAAATACCGCCCACCTCTCATCGCCTATCGGAGATTTTAGTTCGAATGGTACATCCCATAGAGACTGTCTATGGAAGGTGTTTTTGAAAGGCTTGTCCACTGCAAGCTTTATTTCTAGTGCCGAAAGGTTAATTAAGCCCGATTTTTTGGTGGGTATATTTGATGTTTCATGGAGCTCTCTGAGATTTTATCGATATTCAATCTCTAATCGTTTTCATAGATCAAAATATTGGTATTCGAAGGATTCCCCAATTCCCGATGTAGAAACTACGGCATATGGATAACTTCCATACCCTATGCACTCCCAATAATTCCCTGCAATTGAATAATATACATTAAAACTGGTATGAGAACTGAGAGAATCATACGTAAATGTAGCACACGCCTGCACGGCATCGCAAGCATTCAATGATCCGGCGAAGGAAGTAACAGCTGGGTTGGATGCTTGCACATCTACAACTGCACCGAATCCAGAGTACCCCTGTTCATATAGGTTACCAAGAGTGGCAGAGACAATGAACTCAGGGCTACATGTTGCGACCGAAATAACAGTGGAAGTAACTTCGTCTGTTGTTTTAGTTGTTTGGATCACAGTCGTGGGCTGTTTCTCAAATGTTAGTTTGAGTTCTTAGAAGGCCAGAAAGATAGGATCTATGTTCCCAAATGATTTCCAGGAATGTTTTAAGTTGAAAGAGGAATTCTCAAGGCACATACCACAATTGTCACAACTTCTATAGTCGTCGTAGTAAACATAGTTGTGTTTTGCTCAGAGTAGCCAGTAGATATTGCGGCTGCTGTAGTAACTGTGGTCGTAGATATAGTCGGTACAACAGATAGATGCTGACAAGCGCGAGAGATTTTTGAGGCCGGGTATAAGCCTCCACTGTGTCTAGTCACACATGTAAAAGCAGGTGTAGCAGGCTCAGCTGTCCGCTTTTCGATATCGACGTTCTGGTTCTGTCTAGGTACAGGTTGAAAGTCACCTCCACCTAACGTACTTGCAGCAACGACTGTAGTAGAAACAAACGATGTTAATACTGAGGTTCCAGTAGCAAAAGAGTATTCAGTTGAAATTGTTGTTGACGTCAATACATCTACTGCGGTTGATATCACGGTTGAGATAGCCGTACTATTGTTAAATTAGATTAGCAAACTAGTAAGTCATACTTGTAAAGATATCGCATACGATTGAGGGGTCACGGTAACTGTAACTGCTGAAGGAGATAGAAAGGAGCTACAGTAAGAGCTTGCTAGCACCGAAGAAGATTCAAAACAGTTTAGGAGATGGTCGTGTCGCCTACTACAGCTCTTTGAGGCATCAGAAAAGTGAAACAAAGCAGTTGCTGCTGCAAGGAAAGTATGAAATCTCATAATTAAATCAGTTCACGATAGGTGAACTCTATGCGAAAATGACAGTGAAGAAAGGGACGCTGTCTATCCTTCTTAGAAGTTTCCATCCTTAAAGTATTTCTCTGATTTGAATTAGTTACAACGCCATCTAAGCTACTTAATGTCACTACCAGATCAATAATTCCCAAAGAGTATAATAGCATTATCGCCACGGTTTAGCGACCCAGTTAGTATTCTTCTGCCGGTGTGGATTTTGGGTGGCGCGTACATTTCGGGTATAGTTCCGGGTAGGATACGGTATCTGTCCAACGGGAAGGTACTATTTCACGGGTTGACAGCTATGCTAGGGCGAAAGAGTCGTATCGTTATTTTGGGTGCAGGTAAGGAATGGATTTTAGGGTCATTGGACAGTGGGAAAGTGACTTTCCGGGAACCCCTGAACACTTCCACAGGCGTCTCTGGCTTGATACACAGACCATTTGCGCGGCTGAACGAGTACTGTAACAAATCAGAACAAGGGCCTGATCGTTCCAACCCACATAGTACTGCGCTAGCAACTCTTTAAGAGGTGGCGTATGTAGTGGCTAGCTGATGGAGGCAAGTTTGAAGATCGCTTCGAAATAAACCTGATTGATATTAGATGGGAAAGAATTGGCAATGCTTATATTTATAACGCGAACCTACCAAGCACATTCGATACGCCGAGCTTGAGTGAATGCTTTAAAGGTTTTGCATTGCAAGAGCGCGCACATAAATTGTGATACGGTGAATTATGTAGGAGACCACGTGTTGCTTAGAAGTTGTAAGCCATCACACGGGACAGGGGACTATCGATAGTTTCAACTCCTAATCTAATGCAATTCCCACCCACAAACGCCAGGTCTTACCATAACAATTATTAGTTACCATCTCTTTCAACTAAATATTTGAAAGTAAACTTTCAGCTCGCTATGATATTATTACCCGTCCACTCGCTTGTTTGTACTGGGACGGTTCTTGTCCTTTTCGCCGTCTCCATAAGTAAAGCATTCAGGAGCCCTGAATATGATCGCAATTCCTATTCATACTTGACGGTTTTGTGAAGTAGAATTTCGCGAGAAACCAGCCGCCGTTGAATAAGCTCATTTAATTATTAATTTGTCCGCTCACAGAATTTAAATTGAGTCTGTATTTGTTTGTTTAGCTTTATTTACAGCAAAAGCACTCGCGATGATACAATTTGACTCATTTTTAAATACCGGATATCATGTAGGCCTCGCTTAGCTTATCACCTCCGCACAATACCCAAACTTAAGACTCTGCATTAAAAAAAGGAAAAAAAATTAACAAGGCAAAAAAAAATTGTTTTGAAGTCCCTCAGGCGCGAGTCGAACGCGCGACTTTTCAGCTGTTAGCAACTGACTGAGAGCAATACTGTTTGTAGAATACTAACCATTCCGGTGAGACTGATACATTACAGCCGGACGCTACCGGAAGGTTAGCTATGCTATAGCAATTATTTTGCTGGTGATCACGTACCCATAAACCAACTAGACGCTGGAAGATGTTAGTTTGAGTCACTTTCAGAGCGGAAAGTGGTTTAACTTACACCGAGGGTTCGGACTTGTTTTGAGACAATTCGCTTATTAGATCTTTTATCCTGTTTTTCAGATGCGCATCAATTCCGGCCAATCAGCAAGCGAGAGGGCTGAAACCCCTCCTATTTATGGTCGTTACCCAACCCAGAGGACCCAGAAGCTTGAGAGTTTCTATAACTGTACTTATATCACTTGCATACAGAGAATCATTCTGAGATGATTCATCTGTAGGGACTACGTTTTTCATATTTTTAGCGCACTCTGATATACAGAACACCAATCAAAATTCAACTCTCGGAGGTTAGCAGATGAGTCAGCATTGCCGGAACCTCCGTCCAGCTCTCAGCATCTAGTTTCTACAAATATGATTTATCCAGTACTCTAAATGTCTGTGTCGAAAATACATTTCCAAGAATTTACGGGCCGAGGCTTTTTATACCTGCATACTTGAATTTCCAATATGTACAATCAGAGTAAGCTGGCTCAGTATGCTGTGAGCATCATCTATCCTACTAAGAGGACAACCTGGCTGAATTTAACAAAAGTGCGACCATTGCAAAAATAGAAAAGTAGGGACGCCACAATACAGATATCTACATTCTTTTGGTCATCTCCTAACTAAATTTATATAGCTTCGATGTTCACGTGAGCTTCCTACCTGTCTCAAATGCAAAGAATGGCAAGGAGAATGTACCTACTCAAGACATGGACGGATTCCAAGGAGGCCACGGTCAAAGTCTGTTGAGTTCCTAATGAAGACATATTTAACTAACAACCTAAGTGTTCTTGGAACCAGAAATTTGCCTGTGCCACAGTATAAAAGCGACTCACCGAACCAATCAAATCCAATTTCAACTCCGTCCTCTCCCAACGCCATGCTCCACGCAGTCACTACACCCAGCGTGCTATCAGATATTTACCAAATACCAGATAATTCAACTGATGGCAACGATATCGACAACCTCAGACCAAAAATTCTCTCCGGAAGACTCCTGAGGAATGAAGAGGGCCAAACGTTTCATATTGGCCCATCGCCAACCACTAACTTCCTTTCCCAAGCGACTAACAACATCGAGAGATCGAGAGACAATGTTGCCGATCCTCAACTACCACACAGTGCGGAAAATAGCCTTTCTGATCTTTCTGATACTTTCGCAGCGGTTAATTTTCAAGATACTGCAGACATTCGAAAAAATGTAAGATGTTTCCGGAGAAGCAATGAGGCATTCTTCGTCCCTAGGAAGGAGGAAGGATTACTTTTGATAGATAGTGTGTCACTCCAACTACTTATGATGATTTTATTTTAATCAACACAGCGTTTTTAAGTAGTATCAAGAAGGGATCTCCAATGTTTTCAGTACCACCACCCTATCTACTATCAAAGATGGTCTTTGAACCCTCAAAAGTAGACGAAAGGGCATGGTTACTTCTTTTCAACGTCATCGCTTCAACGGCCGTATCTTCGATGGACCAACCAGACCCAAGGTTAGTTCGTGGTCTCCAATGGAACACGTGGCTGTTAGTTGAAGATGCTACTATTCTTCTCGACAGCAGTGAATTAAACATCCAGGCCTTAGTTCTGACCGCCGGCCATGCCCAAGAAATCACCACTCCAAGCCTCTGCTGGACACTTGTAGGCCGGGCTTGTCAAATGGCTCAAACGCTTGGACTTCACCTTCCAACAGCTCGAGCTCCACTGCACAGCGAGGCAAATTCCCAGAGAAACTTTCTTTTCTGGGGGTTATACGCAATTGATAAAGGATTATCTTTGTCTTTTGGAAGACCACCGCTCTTGCCTTCTTACTTGTACAAAAATGTTCCACTTCCAGATCCTAAGGTTATGGCGAAATTCAACCCCGAGCTGGTAACACCACAATCACTCGATATAGACGTCGGTGAGAGATATGGTAGTTTCCATTTCAAGCAAGGGCTAGAGCTCTCTCAGATACAGGGAGAAATATCGGACTTGACTTACAACGATGAGACACTCCGCACCATTAAGAGTGTGGAACTCAAAATTAAACTTGACACGTGGTTGAACGAAGTTGAAAAGGTAAGCTTTCAACACGAAATAATCCCTTACTCCTCTGCACAGCCAATTCTAAATGTATTTTTAACCTAGTGGATGAGTGCTCATTCCCCAATCTCCGAAAGCTGCTCCGATCCGGAGGCAAAAGCAATACAAATTGGCCTCGACTTCTTCCGTTTCCAATATCACCATTTAATCGTCTACCTCACCCGCACTGATCCCTCTCAACAAGAAACATGCCTTTCATCCGCACGATCCGCAATCGTGCTCTTGGATAAACTAGTTGCCAGTTCTACGGAAGTATACAATGGGATTGTTTGGTTAAAAACCCTTCTCCTTTTTATTTTTTAATATATTTCTATTCCTTATCCCTTTCTCCAGCACCTAACATCCAATCCACAGGCAGCTCCTTTACCAGCCATTCACCCCGTATTTTGTGATCTTCGCCAACATAATATCCAACCCCGACCCTACATCATGCTTCAAAGATCTCCAGCTCCTCCGCCAAGTCGTAATGTACTTTCTACAAATGCACAACAACCACCCATCGGCGCGGAAGCTCGAGAAAGTTGCCGAGACTTTTACCCGCCTTGCAGAGGCGTACATTCGACACTCGATGGAGCGGGCCCCCGCCGTGTCTGTAAGCCGGTCATTCATGGACACCCAAGAAAACGAGAACACCCAAAACAAGGATGCGGAACACACGACAGCGGATCATCTCTCCCGTACCCTGAATCTCGCGGCAGAGTCTAGCTCTGAATCTGGAATCACGACACTTCCCTCACTTACATCCTCTGAATATGACTTTCCGAGCTCTTTCCAAGCCACTCCTATCCCTACAGACCTCCCGTCTGACCCTTTCGCACTGCTCAATTTCTTCTCAAATTCTGGCGGGACGGCAGGTTCAAATTTCTTGCCGTCAAACTCGAGCTCCACTTCAAGATCAGAGGGCGACCTGGAGAGCTTCGGGGCGTTTGAACCCGGTGCCTCGGGCGAAAGGGATTGTGGATCGGAAGGAGCCGAGCCGTTTGAGTGGACGTCTGAGTCCATGATGCGGGAGTTGCAGATGTTCGGGCAGGATGTGGGGTTGGATGGCACGTTTGATTGGCTTGGATGGGAGCAGTTTGATATATCTACTTTGTAAATACGGCTATGGGACTTCGCTCACTTGTATTATTCGTACAGTATAACACAAATGATGATTGGCGATAATGAGCAAAATAGATAACGCCCACAAAATAAACCTAACAAAACTTTATACAACTCCAACACCTCTTAAATTGACAATGACAAGATGTAAAGGAAATTTTCTATGAGCGAGTGTTAGTTATGGGAAGGAGCGACTGGTAATTAAAAGTCAGAGGTGAGGGGACTTTCATCTTCTTCTTCCAAGAAGCCCAATCCGCTATCGTATCTCCGTCTCTTTTTGCCATTTCCACTCTTTCTGCGAGCCAGACCTGCATCAAACAACAGATATGGTTCTTTCCTGACAGAAGGACCTCCTCGACCAGCACCTTCGCCGCCTGCAGGAATCAAATCTCCTCCGAGCCCGTGCTCCGAGCGGCTGGGACCCATGACACTCAAATCGCCATTGACATAGTCCTCGCCCATATTCTTAAGTCCCTCTCTCAACGTATTAATCACTAATCCACTCCTGGTCTTCTCGCCCTCAAGTTGTGCACCCAGTTCTTGGTTCTCCTTTCTAAGGCTTAAGATTGTTTGATGAGCTTCCTTTAGCGAGCTGTTGACTCTTTCAATCTCAGCTCTAAGCTCCGAAACCCTAGCGTCGCGGAGGGCTAGTGCATCACCGTGCTGGCGCTCTCTCTCTGATGCAGAGGCTTTGAGTTTCTCAAGAACACTGCCCTTCTCAGTCATAGCAGCCCCGTGAGAAGTAGCCAGGGAGGTAAGCTGGGCTTGCACTTCCGCTGCTGATTGCATAGCGGCAGTGAGCCGCTTCTCCAACTCGCCGATAAGGAGAGATTTTCCTTCATTGTCTGCCTTGGTCGTATCATGGGCAAGGACTTCATCCCGAAGTTGCTCCTTAGTTTGGGTGATTTGGCCATTGAGGGTTTGTTCTTTCACCTTCGATTCTTGATCCATTCGCTCAATTAATATTTCCAAGCCACGAACTTCGTCTCTATAGCCTTCCAGAGCCTTTTTCAATCTATCATTACTGATATCCTTCTCTTTAATCTCGTCTCGAAGATCGCCAACCATGCTGTTAGCTAAGGAGACGTCCTTCTTCAGGCTATCCATAGAATCGACTCTTGTATTAATTTGTTGTCGCAATAAAAGCTCTTGCTCGTGATATTGATCAATACTGCTATCACCGTCTCTGACTTTTTCCAGCAACACTTTGATTCGTGAGACAAGCATCTCGAGTAACTTGCCGTTTTCAAATCCTTCAGCTACCTCGCCTGGGGTTAGATATTCAAGGTCAAGCCTAGCTTGGCGGAATTGCTTTGCGATGATCTCAAGAGTTTCATCTGGACTCGAAGCTGAAAATCCGAGATTGGAAATTTCGTTGCTAAGAGCTGAGAAGGCAGTATCACGTTCCAAAGCGTGAGATTGCGAGAGTGCAAGTTGAGTCAATACAGCATCAAGAGCTGAATCCAGAGTAGTGTGGTCATGGGATTCATCTGTTGGGATGAATTCTGCCAATTTTTCAGCGAGGCGGGCTTGATTGTCTTCATTGAAAGCGGTGGATGAAGTGAGCTTGGTTATCTCGGTTTCCAGTGACTTTAATTGTGTTTTAAGTCGCTCATTTTCCGGATCGTGGATAGGAAGCGATGCTTGTATTCCAGCACTGACGGAAGAGGCAGATTTGCAGGGAGTATTTGGCACGGTTGACGGCGGCGACAAGAACGAAGTCTGAAGCCGTGTCGGGGTAGTAATCATTTCATCGTTCATATCGAAGTCGTCATCATAATTCGTAATCATATTGTCGTTGTCATCATCAAAATTGAAAGGATCTCCTGCAGCCATTGTCCAATTGGGGTCTTCGTCAGTTTCATCTTCCTTCTGCTGCAATTCGGCCTTCAAATCCAGGACTTCTTGTTCTAGCTCTTGAATCCTGGCACTGAGGGTAGTGTTCGTAGTCATTGAAGCGCCTGATTCACCCTCAAGTTGACTGGTAATATCCTGCTCGTCCCTCATACTTTGGACTTCTATATCCTTCGCAGCCAACTCACATCTGAGCCGTTCCACCTCGGATTTTCGTTCCCTTGCCTCATTTCTCTTATCCCACTGGATCGTATTTATCTCTTCACTTAATCTGTTACGTCTGATTCTCCTTTTTACCCTTCCATCCAAAACCTGCCTCAGGGGGGCAAATTGCAATGTGCCAGAAACGGGAGCGTCGTTATACTCGGCACGATTCCACAGCCTTGCTGGTGTAGAATGCCGGCGTTTTGAATTAGGAGTCGAAGATATGGAAGTTCTTCGAATGAAGGGAGTCAGTCCTGAAGAGGCGGATTCGGACTCGATCTCTGGCCCCAGGTCAGAGAATCGTACGCGTTTCTTCGACCGTTTCGGTGTTGCTGGTGGAGTACATATTCCGTGAGGTTGTGCAACTCCGGAATTGGCGTTGGAGGTTGGCTGAATACTTCGGCCAACACTGCTTCGCCTCTTTTTGCGAACCGCAATAGGTCTTTCGTCGTTCATGATTGTCGAGATTATATCGTGGTCTGCCATTCTAGGGGTAACCGCGGGGTAAATGTTTCTTGGTATATCAACCCAGTGCACCGTGTATCGTCCCAAGACTACTTGGAGATAATAAGAGAAAGCAAATATTGAAGAAATAGAAAGTACTATGAGAAAGCTTTCGAGACGCGAAACTGAAAAACAAAATCTAAGTAGGCCACATTTTAGGTCCGACTAAACACGAATGTCTTTTGTTTACGTATTTCCTAACGCGGTTACGCGACCCCCTACGGCGACCCAAAGCGACAGGGGCTGTCACAGACCTTTGACGGCGCCAGAAATGGTTGGCGAAGAGGACAACTACAACCATAACAACAATACAAACGCGTTTCTCTAGAACTCAGTGCGAGGGCCACCCCATGTATCTAGCAAGGACTGGCCATGCATCACGCCCAAGAGAACTAACTATTAGGTAAGGTTGATTTGGATGGTAACTTAGCGAATGATGTCGGATCTACAGGATCCTATCGATCTGAGGATCAGCTTTACTCACATACTATACACGAGCTATGAAAATCGAGCTCGCTCTTAAATTTAAGTGTCCGGTTACGCCTTCAGCGAAGCCATGCTTAGCAGATATTCTAAATGCTAGAGCAAGAAGGTGTTTCTGATATTCCCTTCAGCTCCCTGCTCCCTTTTCTTTTCTGGTGCCACCAGGATACCGAACCTGTTAGTGCAGTAAGGGCCTGTTATTAGCGTTATTCGTAGCTCGAATTTTGTAGTTAACTTAAGGATCCCTTCTCTCACTCTGTCCCATTCTCATCTTGGATTATTGTATCGTTAATAGGCAGTTTTCTATCAGATCAAAGATGTTCTCCCTTTATTAAGCAATACTTTTTTGAAGTTTCAAAGCTATTTTCTTCAGTATCTGTAATCAAGATACTTTTTGATAGCAACCAAGGCTGAAAAGATGTGGAATAAAAGTTCTTTTTAGAAGCAGGGCTGAGCCCAATTTCGTGCTGAGTGCAGCTGCAATTAGTCAGCAACACTTCTCTCCGCCAGTATCTCACTTGTCCGATCGCCAGCCTCATACAAAATATCTTCTATCATGTTCTAATTCTCCCTTCAAATCGATTGTCATTCTAGAATTTGATCCATCGGTCGAAGAGTTTCAATTGAGCTCGAGAACAAGGCTGCGCATGAGAACAGGCCCACCACAGCCACCATTCTTCATCTGGACGTAGCCTCATTTGTGACCTGGGGAATCTCATCCACCCAGAAACTCCGTAATAACAGATGGACCCCTTCTCAATTGCGGTTGGCATCGTGGGACTTGCAAGCACTGTTGCAGCTACGATCGTATTTGCCAAAAACTACTTGTCAGCAGTGCGAAATAGAAAAGATTCCATTGCGATTCTCATCACAGAGCTCGAAGCCTTGCAGGCAAATCTCATAAGTCTAGATGCCTTTCTTAGAAGTGCATCTGCAAAGGATCTCTCATTCCAACCAACTTCTGTTCTCCGTTCATGTAGTACAGCTTGTGAGGCTAGTCTCAAAGTGTTGTGCAAGAAGCTAACTCAGGTCGGCGACAGCAAGACTAGCCAGTTGCTATGGCCGCTCAGTGAAAAGGAGCATCAAAAAACCATGGAAAATCTACGGAATTTTGCACGATGGATTCAATTCGCGTTGTCAATTGACGGATGTGCATTGCTATCACGAACCTCTGATGATGTTTTGAAGGTTTTGGAAGGCCAGTTTGAAAACTTCAGAGCACTTCAAAGCCTGGAAGACACGACATTCCGGCTGAAAAAAGCTGTCGAATCTCAAAATCAAGTGCTGCATGATGAGCGCAGTGCAAGAACGAGAGAGCACATTCTCAACTGGCTCTCGAAGGCGGATTATGACCAAAAACACAATTCTATACGCCAGCCACGAGTAAAAGGCACAGGTGGTTGGCTGTTAAAACGACCAGAGTTTTTGCAATGGCGAGATGGACTTTCTGTGTCAAATTTCCTTTGGTGCCATGGGATTCAAGGATCCGGTAAATCAGTCCTGACGTATGTATAGAACGATTCCAAGCTTGGACAGATAGTTAACAGCAAATAGGTCAATAGTCATTGACGAATTCAAAAGCTCATTCTCTAGCACGGAGTCACCTATCGCCTTCTTCTATTTCGATTATCTAAATGAAGACCAGCAGACACCGACTATCGTACTCTCGAGCCTCTTGAAACAGATTGTCACCACGATGATGGCCATTCCAAAATGTGTATCTGACGCATACGAGAAAAATCGAAATTCAGGGGGGTGCTTGTCACTAGACGAACTTATGGAAATAATGCTTGATGTCGTAAAAAACTTGGATCAAACGACCATCATCATCGATGCCCTCGACGAGTGTGACAAGTCTAGACACAGAAAGACCTTGTTGTTGCTTCTTGAACGCCTGGCGCAGATCCCAATTGTTAGGCTTTTTGTCACCAGTCGGCAGAATTTCCAAGATATTACTGAAGCTTTCAAGGCCTATCCTCAAATTACAATCAGTGCTGACAATGTTGATTTGAAGCGTTATATGCATCAAGAAATGGAGCTTGCTGGTCTTAGTGACATCGTTGATAATATGTTCGCCAATGAGATCATTGAGACAGTGATTACTAAAGCAAAAGGAATGTGAGTGGAATTACGCCGTTGACAGTCGGTTTTCATAAGAGGGAATCTTTCACCCACAATACATGTGACCTATGCTAAAAGCTACAGGTTTTTGCTCGCCATTCTCCACTTTCGAACCGTTCTAAAAGAGCCCACAGCTGGTGCCATGGAGGATGCACTAATGTCTTTATCGCCAAGCCTCGACTCGGCTTTTGAAGACACCATTTCACGTATCCAACGACTTCCAGAGAGCCGAAAACGGCTTGGTCTCAGTACTCTTATGTGGATATGTCATGCGAAGAATGCGATGAAGGTATCAGAACTCAGTGACGCATTGTCTATTAGACCTAGCCAATCCACAATAAGCCCAAAACATCGTCCTTCGTCGGGTATCATGCTTGAATGTTGCCAAGGTCTTGTGGCAATCGACCAGACAACTTCTCGCATTCATCTCGCTCATTACTCAATCCAAGAATATCTAGTCAAGCACAGCAACGAGCTATTCCCCGATGCGGAACTGGACATTGCCACGACGTGTTTGACATACCTGCTTTTCGAAGACTTCAAAAATAGTCCAAGTATGAATTCGGACGAGATCTACGATCGTGTGGAGTCTTATCCATTCTTGTCATACGCCTCAGAATTCTGGGGGTCGCATTTGCAAGGTATAGATTCTAGTGAAAGGATGAAGCACCTCGCTCTCGCTTTCCTCGACTGCCAAAATGCAATTGCATGCGCCAACCAGATCTCGCAGTTCAATAAGAACTATAAAGAGGTATACTGGAACGCAGAAGAGTGCATGAGTACTACGGCACTGCACATCTGCAGCCATTTCGGTCTAGATAATACAATTCTTAGTCTCCTCGGCCAAAGAAAGCTGTCTATCAATGCTGTGACACAAATGGGAACTACACCTATCGTCAAAGCAGCCTCTAGAGGCTACGTCTCCACTGTCAAGATACTCTTACAAAGAGGTGCTGATCCATACCTGGAAAATTGGTATGGCAACGCTCTGCACTGCGCTGCGGAAGGCGGATATTCCGGAACCATTAGAGAGCTTATAGCATACGGTATGAGTCCTAATGCCGGCGAGAGGTATTATAGAAGTCCATTGAGCTGCACATTGGACAATGATAGTGCTTCTGCATTTGAGACGCTCGTTACTCTAGGAGCAGATATCGACAAACTCCGCGCGAAGAGCGAAGGTGGGCTCTCAATACTACACCATTTGGCCTTGAGCAACTGCCTCGATATTATGGATGTAGTGCTAGAGCACCACTGGGGTGACCTGGAAGCCAGATCGGAGAAAGGCCACACTGTACTGCATTTCGCTGTAGCTATGGGCAATCTTGCGATGGTGCGGAAACTTGTTGATGCGGGAGCAGACCTTCAAGCGAGGGATAATTTAGGGAACAATGTTCTACAATATACGCACCATTATGCAAAAGATTATGGGTTTGAGGATCTCATAGAGTGGCTGATTAAGAAGGGTGCTGATCCTTTTTGCCAACAGGAAATCTTCCTTTCTGATGAAATTGAAGAAGTATTATGTAATTGCGAGAGCGGATTCTGTTGCGAGTGCGATTGCGAGCAGGAAATCGATTAAAAGCACGACTAAACCGAAACGTGCGAAAGCTAGAATTACCTTAAAGTTTACAATTTGTATAAGGATCAGAATGAAACTCCTTGCAAGCGATTTGAATTATCCGATGGTTGGCCACCCCCCTTTATGCTTCTGTTTACGTCTCCCTCTCGGCTCTGGTGACATTACGAGTTAAGGCTGCCGGGACTGCCTATTTGTGAGAGTATTGCCCTACTGTCCTATTCAACCCCCTTTCTCAGTGGTCGCAGTGTGCTAACAGTTTCTCGCTCTCAACTTTTGCGCAAGGTACGAAGTACATAATTCGGCCAGCCTTACGCTTGAGGCTTTCTCAGGCTCGGCTCAGGTACATGTTTTAGGGTAAGGCTTAAAGGGTAGTGGCGCCAGGGCAGATCGTTTAGTAATCTTCCAAGGTATCTTTTGTTGTAAATGATAGGGGTGTTGTCGTGAAAGTGATCCTTTGCGATCCAGTATTTTAAAAGTTTACTGTATTTATAATTAATTTAACAAATGGGGAAGTTTTACTCGTAATCCTTGCAAGTACAGCGCAACGCATAAGAATGACCATAAGCATAAGCTAGTGCTGCCTAGCCACATTACTGCTCCTCTACCTTTAATCGAATCCAGCTGATGGCTTGTCACTACGACTCCTAAAATTGCTCCACAGCTTAAACATGGCTATCTGCAAATTATGTAGTTCTATTCCACTGGACGGTGATGGGCTTCCTACACTTCCAGATCAGCTCTGGGGCCATCGCACCACATGGAGGTATATCCACCAATTTTTCCACGGGTTCTCAGAAATTCAGCCTACAAAATTTCCATTCCACCCTAATTTAGAATCTTTGAAGACCTCTGCAGAAGAGTGTGTTCTTTGCCGTTTAATACTAAGCGCTATTGAGAAAGCCATCGAAGAGCTGCGGAATCCCGATGAGGCCAATTTACGGCGTGGAGACATAGATATCCCCACTCCGCCTACGTGGGAACTTTGGCTCACGAGAAGACAAGGTCTAGGAGATGGATTTTGCGTGTTCACGAATTGCGAGAAGAGCAAGGATTTCTGTCTCGTTGCGGCTGTTGGTATCTGCGCCAAAGAAGGTATGACCTCAGTCATCTATTTGCTACCTAGCAGTAGGCATTAATTGATATGACAGGTGATACCCTTGGATCTGTGTATGCCGGTCGCCCCGTAGAAGAGAACCCGACCAGTTCAAACACGATGGCGCACGTGAAGAACTGGATGAGCCAGTGCAACGAGCATCCAACTTGCACTGCAGAGCCACCGCCACTGCCTGCCCGTGTAATTGACGTTGGAGATGAAATCAACGGGTTCTACGTGAAGCTCTGCGAAATGCAAGGCCAGACGGGAAGATACATCTGCCTCAGCCATTGCTGGGGGAAAGTCGATCAGTTTACCACGACAAAGGCTTCCATCGTAAACCACCAGACCAGCATAAACTACGACCATCTTCCAAAATCATTCCAGGATGCCATAGTAATCACGCGACTTCTTGGGATCCGATACATCTGGATCGACAGCATATGTATCTGTCAAGATGATGGTGAAGACTGGGAACGCGAGTCAGCAAAGATGACAAGCATTTATATGAACTCTTACCTTACTATAGCTGCTTCAGCGGCGAAAGACAGTACAATCGGTTGCTTTATACAGCGTCGCCCACCCAAATACGTTGGGATCCAATATACAACGAAGCAGGGCATCAGTGGTGAACTACAGGCCTTTCTCCTTCCGATGCGGAAAGAGGCTTTGCCTGATCTCTACATCGACATGGCCGATAATATTGGCGAAGAAGACCATCCTCTTGCGACAAGAGCTTGGGCTGTGCAAGAGCGCGCTATGCCACGCAGAACCTTACATTTTGGGAAGCACCAGATGTATTTCGAATGTAACGAGGGCTTCAAGGGCGAAAACGGACTGCGAATTCCCTGGCGATATCATAGTATTCATTCTAGAGAACGGGACCAATATGGACGTGTGGTGAAAAAAGACCGTAACGCTAATCTAGAGCTATGGCAGTCTCTTCTCTGGAATTATGGACCTCGCAGCCTGACTGAGCCTTCCGATAAACTCCCCGCTATTTCCGGCCTTGCTCGGCTGCTTGCAGAGCGTCTTGACGATGAATACATGGCCGGTCTGTGGCGAAAGTCGCTGATTGAGGATCTGCTTTGGCAAGGACTTGGGGTGCGTCGAGTACCAAAGTATCGCGCGCCCTCGTGGTCCTGGGCTTCGGTTGACGGAACACCGGCGGGGGGCATGTATGGTGACTGGGAGCCTATGGCAGACATCCTCGATCACAAAATTGAGCTGCTGGGGAAGAACATCTTTGGACAGGTCAAAAGTGGATGGATCAGGATGCAGGCACCTCTAGTACCGCTCATTCTGGACCCACGTGTCGATCCTGAGGGGACTGGTGTTCCATACGATAATAATCCGAAAGTGCGAACTGAGAAGGGAGATCCCGAGGGATGCTATTCACGATTCGATTTCCCTTTTAGTCAATCCACGGGTCGAGAAGATGCTCTCGCCATCGTTGAAAGCCTGAAAGGCGTGGATATATTTGCACTCATTCTCGCCAAAGGGCTGGGGTATGGCCCAGAGAGCGAGATTGAATACCGCGGTCTGATTGTACGCCTAGCGAAAAGTGATAGCAGTGCAATGGAGCGGCTGGGATTCATAGATTTGAGCACAGATGTTCTCGGCGTGTGCAGTCAGCTTGATCACCCAGAGGAGCGGCCCATCATAACGTTGGTTTGAGGTGGACTAAATGCGCCGGCAATGGGATGGTAACGAAACAGCCAGACATGCATTTTTTGGACCGGCATTTTCATTCTCATAACCTTCATATTTATTGTTCTAGTAGGCGGTTGTGCGTTGCAACGATAATAAGCTTGTTTGCCTATGGGGAATCAGCACAGCAATGATATTTATTTCGGAGACATGACCTCACGCCGATCCAGGCATACGCACAAGTTGATGACGTACAGGTTTCTCCCTGTCCTATATGAAGATTAAGTTAACTGGTCTTTATAACAAACCCGTAGATTATAAAAGTAAAACCAAGTACGGGTAAGTTATTCTTAAAAATTATAAGCTAGTATATATTACTGGAAATAATACATAGTAGTTGGAACATCAGCCTCGCAGCCTTGTGCCCCACTTCCCCCACCGTTCAGATATCAGGCTGAAGTCAAATCGCCGGATGCCCCGCCATTTTCTTTCAACACCTCACCTCAATTTTTTCCGGTTGTTTCTCCGTGTATACTTTTCTCTCTTGTATATTTCACGCTGGATAGCTCGATCTCGTTCTGTGATTCTCTCTCCAAGTGGCCGTCCTAATATTATTTTCCACCCAATCCAATTCCAAAATTTCGTCCCATTTCAGCCTACTGTCATCAACAAAGTGAAAAACGCAAACATGGCCTCCCAACCCGCCGTATTTGAATTTCTCCCTCTCGGTGCTATTATCCAGTCTTTCCTCATTGGAAAGACAAATATCGTGCAGGGTTTTCCCAAACAACCCCTCTACGTGTCACACAACGGACCTTTTTTTGGCGAGACGATCGGCCGTGTCGCGAACAGGGTGAAAGGTGCCAAAATCGACAAATTGAATGGCAAAACCTATGCTCTGGCGCAAAATGACGGAAATAATACTTTGCACGGTGGGATGGTAGGATGGGGGAAGAAGGTATGGGATGGACCGACCATGCTAGGATTGAAGAGCATTCCAGGGCTGGAGGGAGGGAGGTTGGAGGGTGGCGAGAGTCTGAAGTTTACCTTAAAGAGTGAGGATGGTGATGAAGGGTATCCCGGAACCGTTTTGGCAAGTGTGGTTTATACGACTGGAACCCAGAAGAGCCCAGAGGGCAAAGATGTTAGGGTTCTAAGCATGGAGTATGAGGTAGATCTGGTCGGAGATGAAGTAGAAGAGACGGTGATTAATCTTACTAACCACTCGTGAGTTTTACCAATTTCCAGCCCCCGCTTTTATTTTCTTCTTAAAAATACAATTGCTAACGCTAGAATGAATAGTTATTTCAATCTCACTGGAGGACCGTCAATAACCGGGACCGAAGTTTCCCTGTCCACGTCTGACTATCTCCCTGTCGAAAATGGCATCCCTATTTCCTCTAAAACCGAAACATACCCAGGCATAGTCGCCAATAAGCCATTTACACTTGGATCCACCGAACCTGATATTGACGATTGTTTTATCGTGTCCCCCTCGACAACCTCAATCCCAATCGACACGCGATCCCTCCCTCTATCAAAGCTCGTATCAGCTTATCATCCAGAAACTCATATCCATCTTGAAGTCTTGAGCACAGAACCGGCATTCCAGTTCTATACTGGCAAGTACATCGATGTCCCAGAGGTTGAGGGCGTCGCAGCTAGGGCTGCCAGAAGTGGCTTTTGTGTCGAGCCGAGTAGGTACGTTAATGCAATTAATGTTCCTGAGTGGAGTGGCCAAGTGATTTTAAAGAAAGGAGAGGTTTATGGAAGCAGGATTGTTTACCGCGCTTGGAGTGACGAGTGAGTGTTAAATAGTTCGTGGGGTTGTGAATATACTTGGAAGAGGAAAATCGTGATGCTGTAGTTTGATATGCCATAAAATAAATATGTCAAATAAATTCCATTAAATTTGAGAAATCTGAAAAGTAAAGATCTTCAGCAAGATCCTAATGAATCTGCATAGCGGCAATTGAGTGCTTCTCCGACTCAACGCCTGACCTGTGTGCTAGTGATTTTGAAGTGAGAGCAATTACCATAGGGAGTATATAGATCTCTCCAGCCTTCTGTATCTCTGGGCCTTGCGTGCCAAACGATGACTCTCGAAGCTTCAGTCGTAACTTCCTCGAACCCACTGCAAGAACTTTTTCGATATACTGATGAACTTATCAATCAATCTCTGGACCTTATGATAGGAGATCATCTCCACAATATAAAAACCCTTCTGCTACTCGGTTAGGCCACTCGTTGATTACATCTGCCGAACTTTAGTGACCCAGATCCTTGACTTGCATGGCCGCGAGCTCTTTCGATATTATAATAGTAAGGATCATATAAGACCTCGTTGCCATATGTTACAAGCCCAGTGTTATGTAACCCAAGCTGCTAGTAGAGTAAAGAGCACAGCCCCGAAGTTTCTCCCGGAATGGATGCTGGATCTACATCGCATTGCCTGAAATCAGTACGGTGATGGTAATCAATATATTGCAGTTGTTTGAGTTTGATTTGATAGAATTGGTAAATTTACTAGGTGGGATCTTGGTAGTAGTGATTCAGGTACCGGGTGGTGCAGCCTCACACAAGCGGGCCGTCCCGCAACGTCGGAAGATTTATTCCCTAGCAAGTCAATTTGAAAGAACTACAATACCAAAGTGTTCAGATTCGATATAAAATAGTGATTTTACACTATGAAAGCACCAGCCATCTCAGTGATCAATAACCTATGACCAAAAGACAATGGACATGATAATGAGCGTACTTGGAACGGTAGCCATTGAAAATGATCACTCTCCTATGAGACTCACGGCGATATCTACAAGTCAAGATTCCTAACTCTGTGACTATCAGGCGTACTAGATAGTGTGTGTACGTAATTAAAGAAATTCACTTCCTTAGCCACTCCATTCTGCCTCAATCAGCCACAACCTGGTGCTGGGGGGTAAGGATGCACCGAGAAATTTGAACCTGGGGTCGGCCTTCTTAAACAATGTCTCCCAATCTTTCTCCTCTCTCTCACGGCCAGTTGTGCAGGAAAGCATCTATAAATCTTTAGTATCAAAATAGTGTCTGTACCAATGCGGCTTACAATTGCGTCTAGGCCCCTAAAGCTGGATGTGAGTAAAATGATTTATAGAATTCAACATTTGCAATTCGTACCTAGCAGCTCTCTCGCCCCACCACCTGGCCTTCCCAGGCTCAGGCAAGCTCTCATCGTTAATTAAAATCTTAGCTCCAGGCTTCAATGCTGGGATTAATGCTCTGAGAACTTCAATTGCCTTTTCATCATACAAGTTATGAAAGACGAATCTATACAGATAAACATCTGCCCCTTTAACTGGCTGAGGTGTGAAATAGTCATGTACCATCCATTCTATATTCGTCCCAGGATAATCGACCTTGATTTCTTCGATCATGCGGATATCCTGCACGATGAACTTAATATTTGGAAATGCTTTTGAAATTGCTGCGCTGACGAAGCCGTTTGCTCCACCAACCTAGAGTTTTCGCCTTAATACGGTCAGACCCAGGAACTGGATGGCCACTCACATCTACCACCATTCCATTCCCAAGATTTGCCCATGGATAGCCATTGACCAGGCTGGTCTCCTCATATCCTTCACCGGAGCTAAAGAACTGCATGGCGAGTCCAAAATTCACTGTTCGAATAGGGTCCTTTGAAATGTCTTCATATATGGAAATTTCACCTGGTTTGCCAGTAGCGATAGAATACCCTACCTCTCTTGGATTTACCGAATTTGGCCATTTTTGCAATGCATCCATGGTGTGCGCTATACTCTTAAATGCGATCTCGGTATGAAGGTCAACAAATGCCGCCAGGTTCTGATTCACCACTAACAGTTTGGATGATGGCGTATGCACAACCTTTCCATCACGTTCACAGAAAAGCCTACTTGTCATTGCATGGCGCAATATTCTTCGAAGTATGGCTTCGGAAACACCAGTTTTCTGGCTGAGCTCCGCATAAGAGATATCCCCTTCGAAAGGCACAAGCTTCGCCAAACCCCACCTATTGATGGCCGCGACGGGAAGAACATGGACTGCCTAGGAAGCCCAGCTAAGATTTGGAATAAGAGCGAAGGGAGAAAGTTGAAACCCACCGACCATGCCAATTCGCGAACGTGTTGGACATCCCCAACCAAGGTCGCATTGAGCTCAGGAAGAAGATCAATTAAATCAAGTCGTGCCTCTCGCTCCTGGGTGGTGGATGCGACAAGACTGTCAGGAGTTGCGAGCGCCTCACGTACTGCAGCAGCAAGTGCGACAAGATTATTTGTAGACATGATGTTTGCTACAGGCCTCGTGAAATGCGAAAAATCAGATCTTGAGTTGAATTTTAAATATTTTTAAGAGGAAAATGGGCAATGGTGCAAGGAATAGAAAGATAAGATGCAGCTCTGCGGGGAATATGATTACTTCGTATTATGCCCAATCACACTCCTCTGTGTAAGTCTGCCGAGAGACTTTGGAGTTTGCACAACTCTGGCAGATCACACTGCGTTCTCGATTGAAGGCATTTAGAATTGTCTTTTCTATGCGGAAGGGAAAACTAGTTCTGATTCAATATGATATCACTGATCCTACACAATCGGGAAATGTTACGCTCTCTTCATTGAAGCTATTCATTCCTATAATACGGCTGCGAACAACCTTAAAAGATCCCTAAAGAGGCTGCTATCTGTCTTTGATAGCTGTTCGGATTGCATAAAACAACTATGTACGAGCTATAGAAAGCTATTTTGCGAGTTGAAATTAGACATTAGACATTTAGGAGCTGCGGCGACACTAGCTTCGTCGACTTTGTCTATTGTTTCAACTTATTGGACTGTCGCGACGCCAGGAAGCGCCTGAAGCCCTGAAGCAGATGTCAGCTATAACTCAAGGCAAGGCAGATATCATACATACAATTATCTGTACCAGTATCCTCAATGGCTTGCTGCGCCTTAGTGCAATTAATAGCCTCTTCGCTGGATTGCAATTTTAGAACAGGGCAAGTTTCGCTGAAGCATTCCTTCCCAAGAGCGTTCATGGCGCGCTGAAGGGCGCCGTCTTTCCAGCCAAAGAGGTAATCGCCGTGCGCACCATGTCCAGTGCTGTGTCTAAATCAGAATTGAATCACATAGCAACTAGGAAGGGGTAACTAACGGATCGCCAAAACTATATACGAGAGGCTGCTTGCCATTTTGATAGTACTTAGGATCCGCGAATCCTGATGTATCGTACATAACCTCATACATGACTTGAGGGATTCGAACGGGATGCGTGCTCGGGCATTCATCACCCGCGAGCGCAGAGCCTGGCTGATAAGCCACATGGCTTCTGTGATCCGGACTGTCTAAGTTTTTTCCGTCCCAGCAGGAAGGAAAGATGACAGTGGCACGGATACCACCTGGGCACGGCCTATTGGGAAACTCAGCTGTGTCATTAGAGCTGCAAGGAGCACCATTGCCGCCCATTGTACGTTCACTTTTAGCAAGGCAACGATGACAGATAGCAAGGCTTCCGCTCTGCTTAGTACGGAGCATTGGATCTCCAGTAAGCATTCGGAAACCCTTTATTTG
This sequence comes from Haplographium delicatum, assembly GCA_037952705.1. Lineage (NCBI taxonomy): Eukaryota > Fungi > Ascomycota > Leotiomycetes > Helotiales > Hyaloscyphaceae > Haplographium > Haplographium delicatum. The sequence goes on from JAPZPC010000036.1 coordinate 146,154, forward strand.
TCAGTTTTTGTGAGTAGTGTGTATCTTAGTTGAACTTACAGGGCTCATCACAGTGACATTTTTATTGCTACCGCTGAAAGGTTGCATATAATAAATCGTGAGTCCTCCATCCTGCTCCAGCAGAGTACCATTTAAGCGGCCGTTAGCCATCTGCGGAACTCGTTTGAATGTTCCATTTTCAGGAGATCGGAAATAAATAGAGGCAGTCCAATAGTTACTGAAATCCTCGGACATTTTGCAGGACGTGCATGTAGATGTCGTAGATGGATCGATCGTCATAGGGTTCATCTAGGGTTTACCAGTTAGGGACCATTTTAACCCACAGAGACAGGTAGATTTCATACTGTAGCATTGAAAGAGCTTCCACCAACGACCTGATGCATATGCGTCGACGGTATCACTCCAGGGTTGACAAGAGGGTCGGTACGCTCGACGACGAGTTGTGAGCAGCCAAATCGCAGAAAATCTGCCCCTCTAGCAGACCCTGTTTGAGCAGATGAATCTTGCGCAAGTAGCGCAACGAGCATGAGTGCCGGCCAAATCATGGCTCGTACAGGTTGAAGTTAATCGTGTATATGATAGGAACGACGTCAACTGTTCAACGATTAAATTCCGTGGCAGCAGATTCGAGCCATTTTACGCTGAGAGGAACATTTTATTTTCACTATTTTCCCTATCTCAGCTACTTTTACCCTGTTCCAATCAACAATAAATTAACTAAATAAAATTTAAATTAATTGTACTAATCTATTAATGAGCGCCACAACGGCTATAGAGGACACTGATTAGGTGGGCTCTATTAGTTCTAACAAGACCAATGAGGGTGCTAGAAAAAAATTGAAACTGCGATTCACTATGCAAGGACATCTTATATATAGGCGCTAGAAACTGTTCAAGGAGAATACTGGTTGGGATTAGGAAGCCCCTGATCACTTCGGGGAGGAACCAGATTAATTCGGTAGCGCACCCTATCGGCACTTGTGAATCTTCAATAGAAGTCAACGCCTAATTTATGCCTATTCCAATGTCAGAGATCCCAGGGCCGCAAGTGAGGCGCATGATCGGCCCACTTAGATACCAAATCTTTAGGATAGGCAAACTCGATGGGCTAGATGAGGCCGACTATGCAGCACACAAGGAGAACCAGGGTTACAATAGATTCAAGTGACCCGCAAGTTTAATACGGGGTTGTTTAAGCTATACCATAGTTATGTGACAGGCTTTATGTGGCTATGGGGGATTCGGAGGTATAAATAGAGGCAATGCTTTTTACTTGTAGACACCTAGGCAGTTTATATACGCTAATTCTATTCTCTTGATTTACAGCGCATTCATCCTCACCCGTGAACAATACACCTGTGTCCTCGAAGCATGTGAAGTAAGGTAAATATGCAAAGTGTAGGGTACTAGTAGCTTCAATATTCTTTGCTTGCAGTGTTAACGCCCCTTCGATCATCTTCACAGTGACTAAGAATTTGAATTATAGAACTTTATTTGATGTCTAGCCAGAAAATGCCTATTTAACCCGTGATGTTAAGAACCAAAATGCTCGTTTTTAAGGTCAAGAACGCCAAGTATTTCCAAAAAAAAAAAAAGTACAATTAGGCTTACCACCCGTTCTGGTCTTTGCCTCGATATTTTAGAGTTTATGGCCTTACACATTGAAGACAACGGTAACGATTGAAGATACAACAGAAGGAGAAAAAATTGTCGGTAGGAAATTTGCGTGAAGCTATATGGACTTTATCTATCAATCAGTCAAACCACGTGCTTTGCAAGCAATCCAATCAGGTAACCGATAGCTTGGATGTTGCCTCAAAAAGTGTTTGCGAAGATTATCCCGACGGCCCATCGTGGTGGGACAATGTGGACATCTCAGGATAGTTCTCCTCTCGTGATCGACACGAACGTGGCGGGAGAGATTATTTCGTGCAGACGTTCCTCTGAAAGACTTTGGGCAGGATTCGTAAGTGCAATGTAAGACTGCAGGGGAATCTGAGTCTGACTGTGGGGTTTGAGAGGCGATTTCAGCATCTCTTCGTCTGGAAAAGTTAGCCGACGAAAAAGGTTGCGGAAGGTATTTTGATGGACGCACTGAATCTTTCCTGGCGGACCAGAGTCTCCCTGAACGTGGCGTTTCAACAGATTTGTGGCATTTCTTTCATAACTATCATCCGTTGATGAAGTAAGTGGTGACAACTGTTGTGTTGGCTCATGGAATGCCAAAGCGGTAGTAGCCCATTTCTTCTCGCTTTGTTTCCTTCTCTTGATGTAGGCAGTGGAGTACTCATCCGCTTCTTTAACACAGCTTAGATAAACAAGATCCCACCGCATGCTCTGAGAAGCTTTCAAACATTGGCCCAGAGTCTTAGTGACTAGGGACATGAATGATTCGTATGATTGTGTCAGATGCTGTGAGACCGAGTCAGTTAGCGCTGTGCTAGAAGATTAGGGGATTGGCTTACACGACCAACATCGATAATATAATCCTCCACTTCCCTTACAGTGTGAAGAAGCCCCAGCCTGATGAATGTTTCTGCCATTGCAATAATTCCGCAAAAAGTCTCGTCGAGCTTACTGGCTCTTCTATATAGCGGATTTAAAACAAGTACAGGGGTTTGTTGAAAAAATTCACACGCAACCCAAAGTTGACGTGGAAGAGAGCTTGTTCCATTCTTGTCAGTTCTCATTCGCCGTGCAGACAAGACATCGAGCAAATCACCCATCTCCGATATATCTAACAAGAAGGTCAGCAATTTCGATAATGATATAGAAGAGAAAGCTCACAGTCTATAAAGTTCCAAACAACTTTGAATAATGGTGTGTCTCTAATGTCTTGCAGGGGACGGGAGAATGTAAAGTCATGTTCCTTCCTGAGAGAAGGGTCATGATAAGGAGCAGGAGACCTATTTTGGTCACTGTAAGGTTGTGGTGATGAGTCCGAATTATTAGTAAGTGATAGAGATTGGCTGAGCAGCTTTGGGTTGATATGAGGCGATGGTTCTGATGAATGGCTTGTTGAAATCGTAGAGGTGTGTTCGGCAATGTCAACATTGAGAAATGCCGCGAACCCGTACTCTTCATTCGACTTTGTTTCTCCCCAGAGCTGAAAAGCAGAATTAAGCATTCCCTCTGGCGGCCCCGCCTCCCAGCCATCATTAGACATCTCAGGAAACATAGCAAGAGGTGGGATGGATGCATACTCATATTCCCATGGCCAGTTCAGGGCTATATCCTCTGGAGTGAAAGTATCAGTGGGTGACATCAACCCCGCTGTGTTTGATAGAATCTCGGTTTTCTTGAACGGTGTGGGTATTAATTCGCTCTCATGTCGAATGTCCAGGCCCTTCTTTTGCAAAGGAATAAAGTGCATAATGTCTCTAGCCTCGGGCCACAATACCCAGGCTATTTCATCGAATGCATTTAGCTCTTTCTCATCAGCAATGACAGCACGCCAATCTAAGAGGCCCGAAAGAATGTCGGATTCTTCCATATGGCCCTTTGCATGTAAAGATTTCGAGACTATATAGGAAAGACTTGCAAAAGCAAAGACTTGCTTAAGTTTTGTGGGTGTCTGCCCATGAAGAACCTCTCGGAAGGTTAGTATACCCATCTCTACCATATTTGTGGCCGTTCCATAGGACTGTCTCAGCTTTCGGATGTCGTGTGACTTCGATGTAGAAGTCAACTGGACAAATTGACGATAGTAATACTTGGATGCTTCTCGCAAACTCCGAATCGTAGCCCATTGAGAATCACGGGGCATTGATGGGTTATCGTTAGATCTGGCTAGCTTATCAACTAAATGGTTTCGAAGGTGTGTTGTTTCAATCTTTGACTGCGTTTCTGAGCTAACACAAGGGTAGGTAGGGGGCAGGCTAATATCCAAATTGCCAAGCCAAGGTTTTTTTGAAGGGTTTAGTTCTGAGTTCAAAGTTGAAGTATTGCTGCTGATGTTTCCGCTCTGGTTGGGGGAGGAGGCTGGGGAGACGGGCTCCTCGGAGTCAGGTTCTACTTTCTCCAGATAGGTAATACCAGCAAGCAGGCCATCAACTTCAGCCAGAGCCTCATTAAGTTCGGCTATGGCTTGTCCGCCAGCTCGTGTACTAGCTTTTGTTGCTCCGCGAGCATAGGACCATCGACTATTCCATTCATCGAGTTTGAGCCCTGTCATTGTAGCGACGTCCAAAGAGAAAACAATATGATCGAAAAGGAACACAACGAGGCATCCAAACGTTTGCCTTTCGTATCAGCAATAGTTCAGCAAGGAAAATGTGGGAAACAGCATAATTTGTGGTAGAGGACAGTCGCCCTGGCCGGTTCGCCAATTTCGTAAGGACATCGCTTGGGTAGGACATTTTGCGGCTCTTACAATTTGTGCCATATATCTAAGGGCAAAAAATCTATGAGCGGGAAGTGGGGCATGGCCAATCATTGGGCAAGAAGGCTTGTGCTACATCGCTTTCCCTCCCCTGGACCGCGATATGAAGCCCTCTGATTAGTTGTTATAGGACGCCACTGTCGATAATCTTGCCTTGCTTGACCTTGCCGCAAGCACACTAAGCTGAATATGGCCAGCCCGTCATTATAACTCTCCTTTAGTTCAAGTTGTCCTGGCGGATGTCCTCTCGCTCTTGTGTTGATATGACGACCTGGCTATTCTACGCCAAAGTCCTAAGTCCTTATTATTTTTCATGTCCTTACTTTTATCAAGATGGTCATGTCAATACCACATTGATTTACCGAACATTAGTGTCTCCTATATTATCCACAACTCCGAAGCTCCGGGTTTTATCTTATCAGGTTATTACAATTTTAGTACAGTAGTTACTCTCGACACTTAAATTATGTCCTACACATTAGCGCTTTTATGTCCTAGATCTCAGATTCAATAATTTAAGCCTGTGATGTCCTCCCCCCCTCGATATCTTCACTTCCAGCTGCCAATAATTCAAGATGTAAATTAATAATTTCTATTGTGCCTTCATCCCTTTTCAGAGGGTTACAGGTCGCTATGTCCTAAACTCCAATCCTACTCTAGACATTTAATGTCCTAAGGCCCTAAGGACACAACCGACAAGGAGAATAAAACCCTTGGAGAAGACTATAAATCCGAAAACAGTGACCTTTTCCATTACATCACTATTCGACGTCTTAAAAGATATATTATTAGCAGAAGCTCCTCTCTAGAAAATGCCATTCTCAAAAACAAGTATCAGGACAGAAATATCACCCACTCGACTAGACATTACAGTGGAGCTGCAAAGCACCATGGTGCAAAAGAATACAAGCGAATTTCATGCAAAAATTCCGAACCAACCGGAAGGAACCATAACTCAACAAAAAAAAGTCAGTACAACCAACTATGGGAGCTATATGATTACCTAGTCTAATATAGATTATTTCGATTTAGTCATCGAAATCCTCACATGCCGAAAAACCGATGCTTGATCAATGGTTAAACGCACCTGCTGATGCCGACTATTGGAATACAGAAGCAAAGTACGATAAGGAAAGTCGTTGACAAACTTGGTGATGGCAAATATAGATCGTATATATATTATGGGAATTAGAACAAATTCGGTCAAAATTATCTCAAAGGGCTAGAGCAGATACATTTCATCTTAGTGCTGGTATTGATCGATTTTTGACCAAACCCGTCTCTTTAAAGCTATTGAGGCGTAGTTGATCAATATGGAATTTCTGGCTGATGCATGTGCGGCTCTGAATATTGCAACTTATGTTAATAATTCAACGCTGGCGATACTTAGATATTTCCTACTTATTTGGATTATTGTCTGCCATGAGTAAGGGGTTTTCCACTGCAGGGCGGCCCAATAAATGTCCAACAGATAGCTGAGCGGCAGGACCTTGCAAGGCAAATTCCATGCATCTTTTGATGCCGGATCAACTAAATCCATTGAAAACGTTCCCAGCTATTAGCAACCTCGATGAGAGCTATAGCTTGAATAGCTGATTCTTTGGCGCTGAGCGCTTCAATATAGCGAAGATAGTGGTAAACTCTAGCAAGGGCATACAAAGTGATCTTATCTAACATATTAATCACCGAGATGATTTTCGTCAAGAATTCTTTATTCCCTAGTGCTGGCATCTAGCAAGTTCTGATGGACCGTTCAGAAATCCTCCAATTTGTAGACTTCGTAGGCGGGTGTTTCATATGGGTGAGCCCTGGAATAAATTTAATTCAAGTCGGATGAAGAGTGAACTGTCGAAAAGGGGTCATCAGATCTTCGGCATACTTTTTCAGCGCTTTGATAGCCTCTTTAGTAACATCTTCTCCAATGCAGATTGCCTCGACCCTTGCCTCTTCAACGTACTCTAGTTCGCCTGGCTTTCCAATATGTGGATTCGCAGTGTCTCCTGGGCGAAATTGGCCGGTGCCAAAAGAAGTAAAACAGCATTCGGTATACTGTCCTCCTGGATAGCGGCCCGCACCGACGGAGAAGATGGCTTTCTTGCAGGCATTTAGCGCAGATGATGGGACGAAAAAGACCAGCTTAAAGGATAGAACAGCAGCAGCCATTCTCACTCGCAAAATGGCTAGGACTGGATGAGAACTTCAATTCGGGATCCAGGCAATGTGACTTTCGGAGATGTGAGGTTAACGGAAATCTTGGAAGAAACTCATATACGAAGGCGATGGGTTTTGAAGATGAAGCATTTTACCGAAGCGACATTTTAAGTAGGGATTTTATTAGCGAGCCACACCAAACTTTCCCATCCACAAAGGTAGGTGTAGTGGTTGATGCTATGGAAAGAAGGCTACGCGCAGGGGATAGAAATACCCTAGGGTGGGTCACGTGAGATTTTCAAAACCCGTCGCCTTCGAGCTCTTAAGTCAAGCATCATTGATGTGTTACATGATACAGGGCCAAAACTGAGGAGACTGAACCTTTCACTTGAGTCGCCCCTGTCCCAACATTGAAAAGCCCTCTTTCCTCTGTCGGCGGTTCCTACAGTACACCAATAATTTACTGGCGTTTCCACTCGAACTACGGTAAGGGTGTACTGTACGCTGCGATCTGCCAAAAGTAATTTCGCAAAAGTTAGAAGTCAAGTATATTGCAGCATGGAACTTAGATTATCCCCCTTGGCCTAGAGTGGCCTAGGCTCTACCAAAATTGCCTCACCACTTCCTAGATATTTAAATATTCATTTTGACTTTTTAATATAAATCACATGATTCTTTGAAAATTGCGGGGTGGAGCGGGGTGGAGCGGAGTGGGCGGCGCGGAGTGACGTCGCTGGAGAATAGCACGTGAATTCTGACGACATGTGAAGGTTCGCGGCATGTGAAAGTCGGCGGGAAAAACATGGCGCATGACTTGTTGCCGAGGGCCAAAAACTAAACATCCTTTTTGAATGCGCGCGTGAGACCGAGCTTCCTCACCTACATCTACATCGACATTTGAATTTGGTTCCTCTCTATATTTTATTCCTTTACCTGCTCTTCTTTCGAATTTCGCGATTGATCCATTGATTGCCTGATTGATTTGCTGAACCGCTGCTTGCTTAAGCACATACGCAGTTACCCGTTCATAGAGACCGACATACTTTTTTGCGACTTAGCCTAGACTGCAACTGGGACCGTCCTACAGCTAGATTTGGACTGAAACATAGACCGGATTAATTAGAAGATATACCTAGAGGCCGCCATGGCAAAAGCATTCACATCAGCCGAGGTCGCCTCGCATAACAAGCCGAACGATCTCTTTGTAGTTATCGACGAGGATGTGTACGACTTGACAAAGTTTCAGGATGAGCATCCAGGTAGGTTCTTTTATATATGTTTCTTTTTGAATTCGGTCGCGGGGTAGAGAGATTCATGGGTGAAGTTTGCAGGATGTGGCCGTTCACAGCATTCATTCGAGAAGATAATTCCAACACAATGCTAACACCTCTCCCATTATAGGCGGCAAGAAAATCCTTACTCGAGTAGCTGGCAAGGATGCATCAAAGCAATTCTGGAAGTATCACAACGAGGGCATCCTGAAGAAATTCAAATCAAAATTACAAGTCGGCTCGCTGGATACGAAAAAAGCTTCAGCGCCGGCTCCGGAAGAGCCGAAGAAGGAGAAGGCCGTCGTAGCGCCGAAGGCCGAAAGCCGCGCTGTGGTTCCTGTAAATCAGGCTATGGACACAGAAACCTTGGATCCGTTTGGAGACTTGATTCCGTTCGCGGACCCGAGTTGGTATCAAGGAGTATGTCTTCCCTAATAAACCCATACGTCAAGTAGAAACTAACAATACCAGTATCACTCACCCTACTTCAACGAAACACACGCCGCTCTTCGTGCAGAAATCCGCGAATGGGTCAGCAATGAGATCGAGCCGTTTGTCGGCGAGTGGGACGAGGCTCGCAAGGTCCCAGATGAAATATACAAGGCAATGGGAACACGCGGGTATCTGGCAGGCCTCATGGGCATGCATTACCCCGTTGACTATACCGAGAACCGTGTTGCCTCCGTGGCAGCTAAGGATTGGGATCTCTTCCACGAGATGCTACTTACAGATGAACTATCTCGCGCTGCTTCCGGAGGATTTGTCTGGAATGTGATCGGCGGGTTTGGAATCGGCTGCCCACCACTGGTGAAGTTTGGGAAGAAAGAATTAGTGAAGAGGATTCTACCTGAGATATTGAATGGTGATAAGAGAATCTGCCTGGCGATCACGGAGCCGGACGCGGGCAGTGATGTGGCGAATCTCACATGTGAGGCACGGCTGAGCGAGGATGGCAAACATTACATCGTGAATGGCGAGAAGAAGTGGATTACGAATGGTATATGGTGTGATTATTTCACAACCGCTGTCAGAACTGGCACCAAAGAGAGTGGAATGAATGGCGTTTCAGTCCTGCTTATCGAGCGATCAATGGGAGGTGTCAGTACGAGGAAGATGGATTGTCAAGGTGTCTGGTCATCGGGCACGACATATATCACGTTCGAGGACGTCAAAGTTCCAGTTGAGAATCTGATTGGAAAAGAGAACCAAGGTTTCAAAGGTATGTCACATTCCCTGCCCTCCCTTTCACACACTAACTCGGGGCAGTTATCATGACCAACTTCAACCACGAACGGATAGGCATCATTATCCAATGTCTCCGTTTCTCACGTGTCTGCTTCGAAGAGTCCATCAAGTACGCGCATAAGCGTCGGACTTTCGGTAAGAAACTAATCGAACACCCCGTCATCCGGCTTAAGCTCGCGCACATGGCGCGTCAAATCGAGGCGTCATACTCATGGCTCGAGTCGCTCATTCACCAAATCTCGCACATGCCGGAACAGCTGGCCATGCTCCGACTTGGTGGACCGATTGCAAGTCTTAAAGCCCAATCCACCACCACTTTCGAGTTCTGCGCCCGCGAGGCAAGTCAGATCTTTGGCGGCCTGAGCTACTCGCGCGGCGGCCAGGGCGGCAAGATCGAGAGGCTGTATCGTGACGTGAGGGCGTATGCCATCCCCGGTGGCAGCGAAGAGATCATGCTGGACCTTAGTATCAGACAGAGCTTACGGGTGGGGAAAGTCCTCGGGATGAAATTGTAAGCTGGGGGCGGTTGGGGGCTGGTGAGGTGTTATGTCGCCCATTCGTCGTTTCACCTGACTGTTTTGTTTTAACGGCTCGGACTACCTTCGCGGCGCAGTTATGGGAAACTGGGGGTCAAATTAAAATGGAAGTTGTACATGTATATTTTCTTCTTTAGATCTGCATGGTAGTAGCGTGAAATAGTAAGAAAAACGACAATCATCTCATCTGATCTCATCACTTCATCTCATCTCACGCCACGTTTAAAAAGGCAACGTCGATCAGCTTCTTTTTAATATATTCTTTTTTTCATTTCATCTCTCCTTTTTTTCCATTTCCCATTTTTCTCATGTTTGTGTTCGTATGCAAATAAAATGCTCCGCCTCGATTCAGTTCGACTCAGGCACACCCGACTCAAGCTCCACTATGTTCTTCAGCTCGGGACTACTCTCGGTTCCTTGATCTGATTTTTTCTCTGGAGCCAATAGCCCCATACAAACACAAAACACTCCATAAAAACCATAAAAGAAATCACATACCCAATAAAGTAACGCGAACCGAGAAGAGGGTGGGAGGCTCCGCCTTAGGTTTTACAAATATTGTATTATGAGAGGGGATCAGGGACAGCAGGTTGAAAGACACCTGTTTGTGGTTCTGCAATCGTTTAAGTTTCGAGCTCTTTTTTTCGGAGTGGAGAAAATACTGTGTGTAGAATACTCATAATTGGAATTGACAATGAAGAATTCAAATAAGAAGAATGAGGAGTGCTAGGCGCTAGTTTTCCAATTTCCAATTTTTTTTTTCCCATCTAGATTTTTCTTTTTATATGACACGATGAAATAAATTTTCTATATAAAGACCGACCTACCACACCTTTCTCCGCAAATGCATTCATATGTGTCTATATCTATGCACATCTATACTCATACAAGCCTGAGAGTGCAGACTATGCCCCTATTAGTTGTGAGCTGCAAGACAGACGTTTTAAAGCTATATCTTTTAGAAAATACTAAGCCTCCATCGTGGAGATTGGCTCCCGGTTATGGTAGGTGTGGAGTTGGTGTGAGACACTATGTGGATTTTGCATCGTTCATTTCCATGTTGGAGAGGGTTGAAGGTGGAAGTTTGTAACAATTGGGTGAAATGAGATAGGAGCTAGAATGTAAGTGCGAAACAGTATTGGAAAAGAGAGGCTGTGAAGGAAGAGAATAAGTGACATATTATGTTCTGCTATGTTTATATCAGATATACATGGTAGTCTATTTAAGTCAAAGGGAGATATTCGTATAGTGAGCCCAGGAATATGATATCGGATTTATAGAAAACTGGCTAGTGGAAAATCGATGCTTCAGAGAGCGCCAAAATATTTGCCTTTTCTATTAATGCGATTTTTAATATCCTGGATACAGTACCATCCGTACTCGTCAGCAATTTTGCGATATGCCGTTGAAGAAATATGATTTTGCCTATGTGGTGTAATTTAAGCATTTCTTAAAAGCTTCCTAGAAGACAAAATAATACACAAATTTGGTTGTCTCGGAAGAATCTCATGTGAATACATAATACCTTAAAGCAAATAGAATACACATGATAGGCTGGCTGATCTTGTACGGTTGTTTAGTTCATTCCCATTGATCAAGTCAGCACAAGATCATTGACATAATACCCATATCTATTCCTCCAAAGTTATGCCATCTTTAGTTATTTCTTTTTTCCTTTTAAACTTATTATTTCCCAAGAGGTGAATGTGGCCAGTTACATCTTTTGTTCTAACTTTAGCAAAGCCAAAACAACAAGCAAAGCAAATCATAATATCTTGGAATGCCACCTCCTCTACTGTGTCAAACACAACCAACCACCTGGTTCCTTCCCGCAGATCAAAACGATAAGTATTGCGCAAAATCCATTTTCTCATATTAGCGGAGTTGTCCGGAATTTAAAACGGCCATGGAAAAGCGTGGCGATCTGCCTCTGCCAAAGGAAAACGTGGAGAGAAGAGACGGTGGCTGAGACCAGCTCGCCAAAAGGAAATGTGCACCACACCGATCCGACCAATCTCCTCACCTGACGTCGTGTATTGTTTTTGAATAATGAAAACATATGTTTTATGACCAGATGCCGTTCATTTCTCGTAAGACAACTTGTAACTGGTTAACATGCAAAATAGATCAGGGGCGCTCGGTGATTTTGATATCTCCCCCACGTCAGCCAAATTGGGACTTTTCGGAATAGAGACATTCTCCAAAGCCAATCTTCCAGAAGCTGGATTTTTTTGCTTTTATACTCTTGGTGGAGACTTGGCTAATGTCGACTTTATATATTATGTGACTTGAGTCCCTCCATGTCGGTTTTCTCTTCATCGGTACTCATTAAATAACCTTGCCAACTGAACTTTGGTCTATCTCTAACCACATCCACTCTTTATCGTTTTTATCATTCATTTCGTGATGTTCACTTCATCTTCTTTGGCCAAACTGGCCGCCGTAGGCCTCTGCCTTGGTAACTCGGCTGTATTAGCTATTGCCGAACCTGTGTCTTCCTCCAGCTCTTCGCCGTCAAATTCATCAGCACCCTCAGCGACATCAAGTCCTGCGACCAATGGAGTTGGAAACTTCTTCTATAAGGGTTGCTACCTTGCTGAGGACAATTTCGCTGCATTCACCGTGGCTAACCTCACCGCGCTCAACGATCAAAAAGTCTGCACATCTGCGTGCCAATCAATGTTCCCAAGTTCTACCACTCTCTATGCAGCTCTTGATGGAGCGTAAGTTTACCCGGCACAGTTCGATATTCATAAGCTAACACTTGGGCTTAGGGATTGTCTCTGTGGTTCATCTTTCCCCCTTAATGAAACAGCAGTCTCTGATTCGTCTTGTTTTACCAAATGCCCTGGTAATCCTAATGAGTCCTGTGGTGGAGTTGGGACCCCCATGCCCGCAGCTATGCGATCCATAAGAAAGCGCCTCAGTCCAGCTGATTTTTTGACTGTTTTCGCTTTGAATGCTGTCACGCCCCCAGTTTCCTCAAGCTCCACGACGTCATCCACAGTGACTGCATCTGGAGGACAGATTGAGACTGTTCTAAGCACAACCACTTATACCATCACCTCATGCGCCGCAACCGTGACGGACTGCCCGGCACACATGGGACAGGTCGTCACTGATACCATTGCTCTCTACACCACATACTGCCCATATGCCCACGAGAGCCATGTCCCATTAATTACCGCCGTTGCCACATGCTACGCTGAAGTCTGCCCCGAGGGAGGCCTCACTCAAGCTTGCTTCACCCAAACTCAAACCCTGGGCTGTGTTGGTAACTGGTGCCCAGTTCCCACAGTCCCCATGACCACATCTTGTGCAACATACAGCACCAATGGCTATGTTACATCTACCACAATCAGTGTCCCATGTACCACTTTCCCAGTTGTCACCCCTACCCCCGCTGTTTACGGCTGCAACGGCACCTACTGCCCTAAACCAACTGGTACAGTCTACCCAGGACCAGAGCCCGTTCCTTACACTGCAGGCGCAAGCTCTGTGGTTCTCAGCTGCGGGGCTGGAGTCATAGCTCTCTTTGTCGCCATGGTCGCGTTGTAAAGTGGTTGACCTTATCTACACTTCATATACTTGTAGCCCGAGGCTCACTCAGGTAGTCCGTCATTGAAATGATATGATATTTAGCGTGGATTGGTCAGGGATATGATGCAAAATACTGGAACTTGAATGATACAGGGTAGCAGCAGCTATAGTTTTTTTTTTTTTTTTAAATTCATGTGCTATGATGGCTTTTCTCCTCTGTACAACTGGTGGTAGTGTCTACTTCATAAAATGGTTCATTCACGTGCAGGACATGACTTTCTTCTGCACTTGTACCTAAATATTCTTTCATTTAGGTATTAGCCACTTTATTATGCCTTCAAACCCTCTTCTGGTTGCCATAAAGCGAATAATTGGAGTGCGGGATACCCAAGAGTTTATGACCCAAAAGATGGTAGTGATCTCCGTTTCGGAGGCATAAATCCAAGTGGCGTGCAGGCGTTCTGCCATATATCCCTTTGTTATATAAGTACCTTTTAATAGCTGCGTTTTGTAGAGCAATCAGTATACTTCCATCTGCTAGCGCCGGACTAATTTGATTTCACTTTTTAAATGCAGAGTGAGTTGTGTATGTAAACTGCACCAAAAAATAACAAAGACAAGGGAGTTTGAATCGCAACATCACGTTGATCAAGCTGTGTAATAGAGAGAGCTTCACATAGGAGGCATCAGGAATAAAATTCGCTCTCATAGATTACACAACACCGCATGTACCAGGACTCGGACTAAGTAGTGTCGGAATTCGGGCCATAATTGCGACGAGGTGCCTCGTCTAACTTTCCTTAATTAAAGTTCGAGTGCAGTCTTGAATTATTCTGTTCAGTCACGATTAGTACTACTTAATACAAATAGTTGATCATCTCCTCTTTTCTTCTTCTTTCTTGTCATATCCTTCAATTTTCCTGCCGCTCTCACCCAGTTCAATCCCCATATATTCTCTTCCATCACAGCCGGTACGACCACCACAATGGGAAGCGTCCTCGCCCAAAACCCCATTGGGCCCTCCGCAGATCGCGTCGAACCAGGCTCTTTTCCATTGAAAATGGCCCAATATCCCACTCTTCCACCACCGAAGTCAATCGACGCAGAGGCCGTAGCCACTCAATGGACGGAATCATTTAATAAATCTATTCATACGCTTGACTTCGCCGAAATCCCTGATCTCTTCTTGGCCGAATCTTATTGGCGCGACCAACTCTGCTTATCATGGGATTTCCACTGCTTAGATGGGCCAGAAAAGATTGTTTCACAGCTCAAAGCATCTCCGAAGGGGTCTCGCATCACTTCGTTGACCCTTGATAAATCCTCTGCAAATCGATCACCAAAATTTATGGTTTACGATGCCGATGGCAAAGTGCATACTGTCCGAGCATTCCTGATTGTTGAGACGGACGTAGGACGTGGTGCTGGGGTTGTCAGATTGGTGCAAGACCAGAGCGTTTGGAAAGTGTTTACGCTATTTACCTTTCTGAAGGAGTTTAAGGGATATGATGAACTAGTGAGAAAGAAGAGGCCTATGGGTGTTGAGCATGGTGAGCGTGCGAGCAGGAAAAATTGGTTAGAACGGAGGAATGAGGAAGAAAATTTCGAGAATGGATTGGAACCTACTGTTCTTATTCTTGGTAAGTTTCAGTTTCTCTATGCCGCTGATCTTAGTAAAGATTGGCCAAACCAAGCTCTATCCCCACTTACAAACATCAATAGGCGCCGGCCAAGCAGGTCTCACCATAGCTGCCCGCTTAAAAATGCTTGGAGTTCCCTCTCTAATCATCGACCGTGAAGATCGAATTGGAGATAACTGGAGGACGCGCTACCACCAGCTTGTCCTCCACGATCCTGTTGGATACGATCACCTTCCATACCTACCATTTCCGGAAAGCTGGCCTGTATTCACCCCCAAAGATAAATTGGCTGATTGGTTTGAATCATACGTCAAATCACTAGAGTTGAATGCTTGGGTAAGAACGACTATAAGCAGCTCGGAGTGGGATGAGGAAGTTGGAAAATGGACTGTTACATTGGATCGTAAGCAAAATGGGAGGTCGGAAAGGAGAGTTCTGAGACCCAAGGTAAGTTCGGCTAAAGCCCAAGAAGATCTATTCTAACATCGACAGCATATAATCCAAGCAACAGGCCACAGCGGGGAGCCCAACTTCCCTTCGCACATCACCGGTCTCTCAGGATTCACGGGGAATCTTGTTCACTCTTCTAATTTTCGCGGCGCGGCCCCCTCTCACGGGCAAAATAAACGTGCAATCGTAGTCGGCTGCTGCAATTCGGGACACGACATAGCTCAAGATTTTTATGAAAACGGGTATCACGTAACCATGATCCAGCGCTCTTCTACATTTGTCGTATCTGCAGAAACTCTTTTTGAACAATCATCCATCTTATTTGGCGAGGATTCCCCTCCGACTGAAGATGCCGATATGCTCTACTACTCTGTGCCGACTCCAGTACTGAAAAGGGACGGTGTGGATGCGGCTCGGGCTCAGAATAAAGCCGACGAGAAACTACTACAGGGTTTAGAAAAGGCTGGATTTAGACTCGATAAAGGGCCAGATGAAAGTGGGCTCTTGATAAAATACATGCAACGCGGAGGCGGGTATTATATCGATGTGGGCTGTTCGCAACTCATTGTAGATGGTAAAATCGCCATCAAACAAGGCGTAGAAATCACATCTATTCTTGGTCATGGTGTTGCTTTCTCTGATGGGAGTGAGTTGGATGCAGATGAGATTGTGTTCGCAACAGGATATTTGAATATGCGAACCCAATGTCGAAAGATATTTGGGGACGGTATCGCAGATATGGTTAATGATGTTTGGGGCTGGGACCAGGAAGGGGAGATTAGAACTATGTGGAGGAGGACGGGGCATAGAGGCTTCTGGTTCATGGGAGGAAATCTGGCGCTTTGTAGGTGGTATTCGAGGGCCCTAGCCTTGCAGATTAAGGGGTTAGAGGAAGGGGTTTTTAGCTACGAGGAATTGTAGAAATGGATTCAAGGCAGAACCTTATATTTTCTATCATATTATGAAATTTCATATGGTTTCGTCTTAGACAGTATTTACACTAAGTTTTTATACAGGATAATAATAGCACGAAGTCCAACAAAATTTGCGATCGTATCTTCATACAATGTTTATATTTTACTTCCTAAAGAGACTTTGATTATACCCAATCTTGGGCATAGGTCATAAAAATCCGGGGTAACGTGGGGCCTTTCGCTCTTGGGTGACTAACTCAGATTGCTCTGAATGGGTAGCGATAACAACGCGAAAGTGGAGCCAATTTTGGAGCCGGCAATCCAACTCGATCAGCGTTCTGCCTAGCCTCTTCACGCTTGACCCGAAAGGAATCATAATCTTGAGAATTGCTTCGGAGACAAGGAAATTATTTAATTCAAAATCATGTTGAAACCAGTGAAGAATGATTGATTGCCAACTCCTGACTCCAATGCAGTATTTGATTCCGAGGGGATACCCCGTGAGCGCGTCCTAGATTTCTCCAATGCCATTCGTAGCTTTGCCCCCTGATTGGTTGCTATCAGAGTTTGGGGAAGGTATTTCGCTGGGGAAATGGGGAAAGTATGGCGAGCGAATCACCCTGCTCTAGCTGTCTTGCTTCATAACCTGGATTTCGTCGGAATACTTTACTATTCTACCTTCCAAGTAAACCCAAGAGTCTAGCTAATAAGTCTTATTAAATTCATATATATAAATGATGAGTAAAGTACAGTTTAGGGTACTAAATCCAGCAAGGCTGTGCTGGCAATGAAGCACTCTGGCGTTCTGAAGCTCTTGGAGGAGCATTAAACGAGATTGCGCAGACGCAGCGATTGGACTATGAACTTGCGTTGCTCAGCTCTCTACCGCCTCGATCTTAAAAACCACAAAAGATTGGCCTAAAGACATGTCGAACTCGGTCTCAAATAGTCCAGAGCCTTTGAAAGATAAATCGGGTACTGCCGATGCCGACCAATATGGACGAAAATTGTACAAATACTCGCTCGAAGTGCGAGAGCCACACTTCCTCGAATATCGGCATCTTCAGAGAATCAACCTGACAGAACTGCAAAATGAGCTCGCGAGACAGAAAGTCGCTTTTTCCAAGAGCGAGTCTGTCACTTCTTCTGAATTGCAAGCGCTCCGGACAACGCTCCATTCTTATGGTATTACCAGTCACTATCCTTATGTCACCATCGATTAAGGCAAAATATTTGCACGTATTAGCTGACCCCTCCCAACCCACTTATAGCAGAAGCAATTCGTGATTATGAATATATAGTCAACCTGGCTCAAATGACTGGATCTGAGCGAGTTGATCGATATAATGATCTTCGCGAAGCCTTTCCCGCCCTTGGGCTCGACTCCAGTCAGCCGTTCAATTCCCTTTTCCGAGCCTTTCGCCCACCGTCTAATATCGCCAACGACCCTTTGCGAGGTCTTCTAAAGTCTCTTTTACCTCGTGGCCTGACGTGGACTAGAGCTGAAAAAGCTCGACATGTGGGAGAGTTTATTGACAACCAACCGCCTGAAGACGTGTCCCCAACTGTGGATGGAATTGCAAGATTGATCATTTCAATTGCAGCAGGCGCGGCATTGATCGTCCCCGTGATAATCATGGAGGTGGGCCAAAGAAGTGTAAGGAAGAGTTTGATCACTACCAGCGTTGCCGTTATTATTTTTGCGATCGCGTTGGCATTCGGAGTCAAGGCCAGTAATACGGAGACTCTGGTATCTACTGCAACCTATGCGGCGGTTTTGGTGGTATTTGTTGGGACAAGCGGGCCTTGAATTGTTATGGTATTACTATTATACTTAATTTTTATATTGCTGTGTAACTTGACAGCTCAGATATTTCATTCATAATGACACTTGCCAATCTGATAACGGTGTCATCTTGAGCCTCCGATCATAAACCGACAGCGAGCTATTTACATATCACGTGAGAGCTGCCAAGCTCAAGCCACTTTCAACTTTCAGCTGAATACCGCGTCTTCATGCCACTCCGAAAGTATTGGATTTTATAACTATCGAATGTCTGCCCATTCATCTACTAATTCACTGGCTCTTGTCGTCAGATACGTCGACACCTGGCGAGGGGTAAGAAATGTCAGTGCAGTCTCTTACGCTGATGACTCGAAGTATACAGAACCCAGACCATCGCTCCTCTATCGATTATTGGGTATTTCAGGAGGGAAGGATACAGCAGTCTATATTTCGACACCGGCCAAACCTACGAACAGTCTACTAGACGCTCTGAAATCCACCTGTATCAGAGGCACGGTTCTGGTCAGACAAGTTGAGTCGGACTTCAGGCTGTTTGGTCCCAAAGGGCCGCGTGGGCCTAGCCTGGAGCTGTATGAGTTGCTGGATCGATTTTTAGAGAGAGAAACGATTGAAACTATCGATGCTCTCGAACCTACGAACTATGATGTCAAAGATGTACACTTGGATATAACTCCGAGTCTGAGCGGTCACTCGGCTTCCCTAATATGTGCGAGATTCCAAGGAGTGAAATGGTCGATAAGAAGTAGGTCCCTTCCATTCCTGAGAACTAAAATATGTATTTAGTAATTATTTAGAGTCTCTCATGCGCGATATTTTGACTGTTGAAAAGGCCTTGCGGAAGCAACTCCTTGATATCTTGACGACGGCTCTGGTCACTAAGAGACGTCCACGCTATTCTATTTTGATTAATCGAGCGAAAGCCATCCAAGCCCACGTAACCAGGACAATAGAACTTGTGAATGATGAGCTACGGAAGGAGCGAGCAACGGCCAGGGCTCAATTAAGACGCATTTTGGAGGAAGAGAAAATGGAGGCAATCTTGCCCGCTCGAACTCCTGAGTGGTTAGGAAAATTTAATGATGCTTTCGCTAGCTATGAGAAGAATTCTACAGTCAAATACCCCGGTACGAACAAGTGATAGGATTTGAGAGGTTGGATGAAAAAATAGCTTAGCTGGAAAGCTTTGGTACTTGAAATTTGGAAACACCCTCGGGCGCTATTTCTCCCACGAACCATTAGGTTCTGGAACTAGTCAGAGAAATTTATCCCAGAACTTTCCTCCCAAGAATCTACGGCTTCTAAAAGAATATCTCTAATATAATATTCTTAGGTCACTAGTTGGCTTAAGTATTTTTCCTCGAGCCACTTATCTCGAGACTTGCTATTTCCTGACATCATGCCCTTTGTTAGAGCGTAGCTCAGAGAAATCTTTTGAGAGCCGTGATTTCTTTGTGAATTTTTCGTAGGACTAGTTATTGCCCAAGAAATTCGCTTGATAATTTTCCTCTTTTTACCATGTAGAGTGAGCGATATCATTTGCGACTAATATCAACTAAGAACGACTGGTCTCCCGACGATTGATTATATATGAAGGATTAATCTCTATATAAACGTACTTTACGCTCACATATATAAATAAAGTACAGTTACTTCAAACCATTGCTCATTTTCTTGATCAGTAATAAGTACTAGTTTAAAGAGGCATGAAAAGGTGGTATAATTCTCTAGTTTATTAGCTTGCGTAGTCCGTAAAAAGCGAATGATTTAAATCAATTAATATAATCCCGAAAAAAATGCGGAAAAGTAGGCTTTCAGTCCAAGATCAAATTCAGCTGCTCTAAGCCTCTGGCTTTCCTTTCCAGTTATAGGCCAGTGTGAGGGTCAAGAGAGTTTCTCCTTTCGTAACTAGAATCTTCCTTGTCTTGTATCGTTGGCCTTCACGGGTACTAAATCCCCAGATCTGCTCTGCAGTCCAACCTCCTGTCTCGTTTACAGCAAAAGTCTGGATGAAGCCCTCTCCATTCGGGCCAACCTTCTCGTCAAGCCAACCCTCTGTCAAGTACGAGTTTAGTAAACCGCCATTTCCACTCTCACTTGTCTTGAGATCAGATAACCAGCGGCTACGGGCGTTTACATTGCCAAAAATGTGATCCTCATGAGCTTTCTCGCTCCAATCTAAGGTGCGTAGCTCAGAGGTGCCCTGGATGCCTCCTGTTGCTATCTGGTCAAGATCGATGTGTGTTATATTTTCGGCATCTTTGTACTCCTTAACTAATAAAGTCACTGTGGCGAGCAAGATAATTTTGCGCTTTACCCACGGAACTCCTTGTAGTGCTAGCATAGGGTCGGGATCGTCAGCTAGCTTCCGGTTCTGTAGAGGTTAGCAAGCTACTCTAACGCATCCAAAGCAGATACGTACTAGGACCCAGCTCCCGGACAAATTAGCAAGCGTGACTTCGGGTGGTGCAGCCATGTTGGACAGTGAGCCTCAGGAAAAGAAGACAACTTGAGTAGAAGATAAATGCTCCCAATCGCAGCCTTATATTCTTGGTTCCAAGGGAATGGGCGGACAATTTAGAAAGTGGGATCGTGGCACGATATGAAAAGCTAAACAGATGTTTAAATAGTTGCGTTGGAATTTTTAGGCTACGCCACTTCAGGATGGGTGCGTATCATTCTTTGGAGTGGTTCTCGGAGGTGGATATGAATTGGGATGTGAAGCTTACATTTATAATAGCTTGGGGAGTGTCCACTGTCAGAGCTGAAGTGCGTGGGACATCAGATCAGGTGGGCAAACAGTAATACGGATATGATAATTCAACCTGTGTCATTTTAGTATTTACAGTTACACGCCAGTCATATTCTTTGGATTAAAGAATAGGGGCTGTGCATATCGTAATCTTGACAATTGATAGAGGAAAACAACTCTTAAAGTATAGTATTTAGAGGGAAATAAGGATCATTGTTCCAACGGTCGCTTGTCGGGGGGGCAGATTCTAGGGCTGGCTGAGCGGAATGTATGCTTATTACTCTAACCGAGTGGCCTACTCATTCGGCAGCGCCACATCCAACGGGCTCTGCCTAAACTTCCAGCGGGCTGGCTGAAAGCATCACATTATCGACATTTGTGAACGCCACTGATGTTCCAGCCTCGGCGAACATGTGCGGCTGAATCTACAACCCGCCGGGAGGAGTATTTGTTGATTTCCATTTTCTATCTTAAGCTGTCCTAGGAAGTAGAACCAGATAGGAAATTCTGCATAAAATATTAGTAATAACAATAGCAAACGCCCGGAGAGTTTGTAGCAAGTAGAAGCGTCGCTCCAGCGTCCGCTAAAAGTTGATGGGTGAAGCACAAAGCTTGGAAACCTGAACAAATATGACAGTTTTAAAGTAGCATTCGAAACCGGCGTGTCCACACACAACTCTTGAAAAATGTTGCGCCCCGCTTTTAGAGTTCGAGCGCACGGCGTTTCCGTTTTCAGTAGATCGCAGTGCAAGGATAATGTGCCGATGTACCTCCACTAATCCATCTCCAAGCTCCTGGCCATCACTTGCAGTGGCTTCCCGCTCGAAGACGAGGGGGTCGCTACAGCGGAAGCTAAGAAGCTCGTGGAGGAAGATACTACTGTAGAAGGAAGGAGGCAGCAGTATAAGTGATTTCATAGGTTCGATGTCTATTAAAGGATGGAGTTACGAAAATCGCCGAATTATCGATATTCGCATCTAAGTGGATCGTTAAGTAGTTGCAACAACATGGGATAATACGATTTCAAGACATTTTCATAATTCCAATTCGATATGGGCTGAATCTTTCCACCATTTGAGTCATTCTCTCAAATCGAAGGCATTCTATTGCTCAAACACTTGGCTTGCCCACTGTTCTGAACGTATTCAAAGCCTCTCGCAATGCCCTCAACTCCTGCGTCAACGCCCTAGTGTCTTCCGTCACAGATGATTTTAGTTGAGGGGGCCCTAAACCTTTCTCTTCCTCCGTTACTTTGGATGGACTTATCACGGCAGGACCGGGACCGGTAGGAACGACTGGTCTTTCAATGTTGAAATCATCCCTTATAGCTCTCATCTCAGATGTCAATGCCTCGATATCTTCCGCAAGATCTGATTTCTTCTGAAATGAGTGCAATTTGCTTTCCAAAGCCTCTAACTCGGGTGATTTTTCCAAGGTTACCCCGAGGCGTTTATATTGGAACTGGTGGGATGCTGTGGCAGCGCCAAGAGTCCTCTGAAAGAAACATATGGAGGAGTATATAAAAGTAAGTCCCACACATAGGATGAAAGTGATAAAGACATTGCGATAGTCGTTGTTCCCAGCGGGTACTTCCTCTATCCAGGAAAATATTAGATAAAGCCCAAATGCGATAAGGTATGAGAATACTGCTAGATTGAGCAAAGCATTTGGGAGTTTAATGACCAAAATTGATGAAACTGAGCTCTCTAATGGGAGTTTATTGTAGGGTTCAGGATATTGTATATTCGATGAAGGGCGGCCTCTGCTAAGCCAAAGTCGAAGAGCCAAAGGATCGTTTAGTAGGCCAATTGTGCTATGGGCTGATGTGGCTGAAAGTACCGAGAGGATGCCGAAGACCATACTCGCAGAGAAAGTTGCGCGAGCTGTCCAGTGGATATCACCCAGGTTTGGTAGCTGTAATGCAGTAAGGCCTATGCCGGCGAAAATTGCTGCCTGTTGTTGATTAACAATTGAGATTTAAGCGTCTTGTTGAGACTTACTGCTACTGCGATGGCGTTGCAACTAGCGATATAAGATTCCTTCCATGTTTTCAACTCCTGGTCACTCCAAAAATTGATGTTTCGATGAAACTCTTGCACGATATCTGCATCGAATATGAAGATGAAAGAAAGTATTTGCACCCCGGTGCCAAATCTTTGTCGCCGGTATTGACGAGCAGAGCCGAGGATTCTATCTGCAAATTCTTTTGCTGATACTACTGAATCTATCAGTAGCGGGAAAGCACCTAGTACCAAGCCCACAATTTCAACGCCAGACATGTTAAAAGAATTTTAAGATCTTAGAATATATGGAGGATCAATAGCAGGCTATCACAATGAGCGAGCGAACGAAGTATCCATCAAAGAAAAGCTGACAGTACAGTAACGTGACTTTTATCCTTGTATGTCTTACCTGAAACATCCAAGCGGGAACATAAGGATTAACACACTAAGTGAGACCAAGTTTTATTAAGAGAGTGTTTGTAGAGAAGTCGGTTTCGAATTTTACCGTACTAAAATTGTATCCACTTCTAGTAATATTTTTTTTAAAATGTTGGTCGTTGATCTACACAATCATGTGCATGCAATGTATTCAATCCTATGCCGCGAACCTTTTAACGCCAAACTCAATGCCCATCTAACATTATCAACGCGACTCATTATCCCTATTATCATAAACCCTCCGTCACCCCTTCGACTACAACGCCAAGCATGCGCAAGCCATACCCGGCCGCCACCTTTCCATAGCATGCAAGGTTCCTCTCTACCCCATCTCTCTTGATACTCTCGACCCAGACACCGGAACAAGCGCAGTGCTCCATGAAATCATTAACTCTGACACTTTTACACTTCGCACACTTCAGATCCTGCGTGTTCCATTCAGTGACCATCCTCTCCACTTCCGCAATAAGCCTCTCCTCTAGCTCCAAGCGGTTATATTCGCTATTGCAGAATGAGCACTGCCAGCTCTTCGCTGCCGCCCCCTTGGCATCGTTCGACTCCGGATCCGGGATTAAGTCTTCGTCCCTGCAGAAATCAAGATCTCTGGCCATGGTGCAATTGTCGCATATAACCTGCGGGATCTTGAGAGATTCTGAGGGATTCTCGAATCGGGCCTCGGTGGAGAATTCCCGGATTTCAAACATGGCAAGGAGCTCTTTTCTTAGTAATCTAGCTTCCATCGTGATGTTCTTATCCAAGCTCAGAACTTGCATCAAACTCTTCACAAGCTGGAGCGCCGGGTTTGATAACTTCAGATGCGAGCCAGGAAGTACGGGGAAGCTGTAATCGCTCGCCAGCTCAGGATGCAACATTTCATCCTTTTGTCTCCTGATCAACCCCGCGATTTGCCTTTTAAGCGGTTTCTCAAATTCTTTGCCCAGTATGATTTTGTCTTCTTTATCGTCTCCTAGTTCTCGCACGGGGATTTGGGTCGGTCTCGGAGTAGAGTCGATTCCGAGGCGCGGCTTCTTCATCTGATGCATTATTTCTATGAACTCTACGACCCAGTCATTGAAGATAGGCTGAAGAGGTACAGGGAGAAACTTGGAAAGCTGCCAGTGCATAACGCAATCTAAGGTCTGGCTTTCGGCTTCCACGACTTCGGTGCATGCTTTGCCACCGTAGTTGAATTCATCGTACCATACGAGATAGTCCCAGTACTCTTTAATTTCTAGGTCGAGGAAGTGAAAGAGGGGTTTTGCTTTGATGGATTTGAGAATGTATTGACTGTATGCATAGGCGTTTCCAACTTCTGATTTTGTGGTTTGAAGCAGGAGGCGGTTGGCGCTGGCAAAGACAACTTGCGACCCGACACGGCGGAAGTCCGTCATGAGCTGTAAGAAGGCTTTTCGGGACATCATCTGGACGTAGTAATGGAGTGAACGGTCGTAAAGGAAAGAATCAGGGTTCTCGACCCAACGAACGAGATGTTGAACCATGATATCAGCCATGCTGCTGCCTTTACAGGCCTCTGTCCACCATGCTTTCACCATTTCACGGAGGACAGTGATACCCGCCGTCGCGAAAGCATTATCTGAATAGAGAACATGAGTTCCATCGCTCGCTCCATCGTCTTGGGGTGCGGCTGGATTGAAAGATACTGAATCACTTCCCTCTAGTTCGTTGATCAGTGAGGAGGTGAGAATAGTGTTGATTGCAAGGTTGCGAACATCGAGTTCGATGCAAACAGAAGGGTATGTTCCAGGATTATTGACTGAAGGCATTTGCACAGTGTCAAGAGGTCCGAGAATATCATCTTGTTCATAGCCAGCATGATCTGGCCTTGGCCCTCCCGACCACCATAATACAACATTGTTCTTCTGAAGTCTTCTTGCGTAGGCAATATCGATCAAGAACCGAGGATCATCACGCTCGAGATTACAAACCGGAACATCGCCATATCTCGCAAGTTCTGTAAGATGCGATATCCAGGAACCAAGACTCAGATAATGGTTAACTAAACGCTTTGCAATGAAACTTTGCCAACCGAGTGGGGGCAGATTACTATCGGCGATCTCATACTTCAGCGGCAACACTGGAAAGTCGCCAAGGATAGGAACATCGTGCACAAGCATGCGTCGTTGCGGAGACTGGATGACGAGCATCAACGGTTTCGACTCGTCATTCTTCATCTTTTTGACAAGATCACCAATTTCAAGGAGTGCTTTCCGCCGGGTAGTCACTTGGCTGGTCTTGAACTGCAGGTTCTCTTGATACTCCAAAGAACTATGCCAGTCCTGACCATTTGCTTCCTGTGCTCTTCTGGCCAACATGTCGACATATATCTTGCCGATATTTGGTAAATCCTGAGCAGAATCCTTAGTCTTTTGTAGAATGATAATGTGGGCCAGCTCTTTGGATGTTGAGAAGAGTGCAAACACTTGTCGGTCACCAGCAACGACATGGTACAAGTACAAGTACGCGATTGGGGATTGTGATAGATATGGCTGTACCGATGAAGCCCTTTTCAGGCCAGAAAGGTCAAATCCAGACTCGAGACCCTTGCCAAGTACACCGGCCTGTGTATCATCAAAGGTACACAAGCTACCCAATTGAAGGACTGCTCGAACACTCAATGGAACCTGCTTCTCATATACACCCTCAACGCTAGGATGATTGAATAACAGCGAAAGCTTCTGCGCATCATTGACATAAACATCCTCCGGCATTGTGAGTTTGAATAAATGCACCGACGGATGGCCATTAGGGAGCGTATGTGTAACCTTCTGGGCCTCACATCCGTCAACTTCAATATCAGGTAGCTCTTTGCCTTTCAAATTGAGAAAAACTTGTCTCGGTACCTTCACTTTCAATGTGTGAACTTTCGAATCAATGAGCACAAAAGCTAAGACCGTTCCAGGACTGGCAGTTCCCCGAAGTTGAAGAACTTGCCAAGTACTCTTGAAGGTTATCTCAGCTTGATTTCTAAAAGTCGCCCCGATGTTGTTCTGCGCATTGACCCGTGTTTCACCAAATAGATGCCTTCGCCGGATTCGAGCTTGCTTCTGGATCTTCCACTTCTGCTTCTGGTATTCAAGGAATCCTTCATAATCTTCGGTCGGTACGGGCATTTTCTCCGGTAAAGCAGCATATGGATTTGTGGAGACGGCCACAGCAGGTTCTGGTGACTTCCTCTTCTGAGGCTTCTGCGATGCCTGAGAAAGAGCAGCTCCAATTGTTTTTGGCTTCAAAAGCTTCGTACCGAAGTCTTCCATGTCAGCGGTTCTTGGGTCTTGTAGATTCGTGATTTCTTCCAAGGGAGCAGATTTAAACAAGTCAGTCATCTTCTTCTGCTTCATCTTGTCGTCTTTGATGTTTATCCTTCGTTGTAGCCAGTCGGGATGTAAGACTCTGGGAACAGGATTCCTGACTTTTTGCAGCGCGGCCGGAATTGTGATCAGTTTTTGAATGACGGAACCAAGACGCTCTAGATAATAGTCCCAATCGAGCAATGCTCTCGGGTCCATATTTGAAGGATCTTCCTTTAACCACTTGCGTAGGAAGTACCTCTTGACCGAAGTTTCTGCCGAGAATATTGCGACTGGAATGGCTCGTTCGGTGACGGGTGCATTTTTCGGCTTCGCGCAAATGATATATTTGCAGTTAAGTCCTTTGTCCTTGACCATTTGCTCTCCTAAGAAATCGGCCAGACGTTTGGCAGTCGTGATTGAGGTTGATTTTTGCGTCCCGTATTCCTCTAGAGTCTTAGACATGCTTCTGTTTTCACAAATGAGGTCTATGAGCTCTTCATCAGCAAGAGTCTCTCCCTTCGAGTGCAAGACATCGAGCCACTGATTCGCAACCTTGGCTACGGCACTATAAGTTTCTTGTAAAGTTGTACCTTCCAAGAAGAACTTAAAGATTTGTTGTTGGAAAATCTTGATGAGCTTGAGCTCTCCTCTTCTCTTGACTTCAAAGCCCTTTAGCTCTGCCAAACTGCCATCATCATTAAACACAGCGTAACGTTTCTTTAAATTTTTGTCCTCTTCCTTCGAGGTTGGTAAGATCATGGCTCGATATGGGCCATCGACCTCGAAGAAGATAGAGTTATCACTTTCAGTTTCGTACTTGAAAGTTTGAGGATCAACAAGCGTCTGGTATTGGTGATTCGTGAATTTTGCATGGACGAGATGATTCAACATGACACAAGGATAAGATATTGCCAACTTCTTCCCGTTCTTCAAGGTGAAACCATAATTTTCGGGGAACGTCGCAGGCAACATACACCAAATACCATCAGTATCCAGTTCTAATGGTCGGCCAATTCGTTCCACAAGTTGTCGTGCCATCTGGATGATATGAGCACCAGTCAGACAAGTGACTCCGGCCATCTCCATAGAATACCATCGCGAGCCCTTTCTCATAACGTAGCCGTAGAAAGAATTCAGAATAACTTTGTGTGCCAGTTGTAATGAATCAAAAAGAACAATCATTTTTTTGCCGTTCTCAATTTCGGCTTGTGAAGCACCGGAAGTTTTTAAAGCTTCTGTTTTCCCCTTCCAGACTTTCTGCTTTCCTTTGTAATCATACCGTCGGTCTCGGAAATCTCTAACCGTATCGATGTAGAACGGATTTTCTCGCTGACAAATAATTGCTTCTCGCTCTACAGTTTTGGAGTCGTGGATTTTATGATAAATCTTCTGGCTGTAGATTTGAATTCGCTTCCGGACCAAGGCAGCTTGCTCATCCAGTGAGAGCTCTTGGAACGTCCGAGCTGGACTATTTGGATACTTCCCAGGAAACCTTTCGTTTTCCAAGGAATGTCGAATCATATTATACTCGTCTCTTTTAGCAGGAATATATTCTCCTCTCCATGACCAAGGCATCCTTCGATCACAAGTCTTGCCAGGCCTGTTAAAGTCGCATGCTGCACAGTCAGATTCTTCAATCATAGAATCTGGCTGCAAACGATTTGTAGTCATGATGTTGGGATACATAGACGCGACATCCAAATGATAAATCAGGGGACGTTCGCTTCGATTGGCAGTCTGTTTGAGACTGTTTAAGCGGTCTGAGATTTGCTGCTTCACTTCATCGTAATTGGTGACATCGTCCAAAGACTTCTTCTCTTCGACCGTAATACTGAATTTTAGGGCTGCATCAAGATCCGCTAGAAGTTCGTCAATGGCGGTAGTGTCGACTGCGAAGTTCACAGGGATATCGGCACGAAAAACTCCTGCCTCTATACTTTCGACGTGGCCCCCGACGTACGTTTCCGACTCCAGTAGATGCCCCTCCCAGAAGGATTCTTTCGGTGAAACATGTTTGTTTGGCAATACGATTTGTTTTTGGTATGCTTGAACCATCAACAACATTTCACAAAGAGTTCCGGTCCCTTTCCGTAAAACGGCATCCGCTGCAAGTGGAATAATCGTACAAAGAGAAAAAATGAACGGATGCACATATTTCATGTACAAGTAGTATGTTGCCACAGCATCTGAAACTGAGTACTCTGCTAAAACCTGAGGTTTTTCGCTAGCATACCGAAGCATCAATTCCGGGTCCAGCTCATCGGGGTCGTAGCCTAATTTTGCAGTGGTAACAGCCTTCAAACCTCGACTTCCTTGTGGCAAGTAACTGTCTCGATTGACCCAGTGGAAACAATCCATATGAACACTATAATCGCAACAATATTGGTCGTCTGCGCCTTTCCGCCACCCAATCTCCTGGTACATGTCGATTCCATTAACACTCGCTCTTGCGTCTACAAACGGCCAATCGAAAAAGTCTCCGTTGTAAGTTGCTATGACCGTGGGTCGAGCTTCTTTGATGTGGAGGAAGAAACGCTCAAGAACCGATTTCTCGTCCGGCTCATTGAAAATCATAAACGGACCGTCGTATTCCGGCTTTGGCGTGTATTCAAAATCCTCAATATCTTCTGAAACTATCTCTCGATTTGTAATCAAGAATCCTTGACCATCAATCATATACGAAATCATCATAACCTGATCGATGGCCGCGTCTGGGAATTTCAGCGGTAATTTCGTCGTCTCAATATCGTAGGCCATGACTACCGGTTCAGCTCTTTGCAGCCGCTCCTCTAAACATTTTATTGTCGTAACGCCATGCTTCGCTTCGACCGTGTACCATTTCCCGGTCCGTATATCTTTTCATGTAAGTGTGGCCCATCAAAAGAGGGCGGGTTGCCTTACCCAAATCTATCATTACCCGTACATGATAAGGGACATCGAATTCCCTAATATCCACAATGAAATCGCTAGCATCGGCAACAGAAACATTAAGTCGTCTCTCATCATCTCTATCATCATCAAAAAGGTCGAATCCAGCATTGGCACTATACTGAATCAGCATCATCCACACGCTCCTTCTCCAAAACATACCTGGCAACCTCAGCATAAGTATCCATCGCATTCATGTTTTTCTTATTCTTTTCCGCAATTGGCATAATATCTCTTCTCGCCGCGAGGAGATCAAAAACATTAGCGAACTTTAATTCAAAGAACGTTCTCCTATAACCCAACAAGTGATTTGGCATTTGTAAATCTTCCTTTTCCACCTTCCGGAGAGACTTCACAACCCCACCGCCGGGAGACCGCTTCAGCCACTCCTCTGCTTCCGCCTCATGGCCTCTTTTTACTGCCACCAGGAAGTAAGGGTCATATTCCAGCGTCGCCTTGAAAGTCCCACCATCCTCCTCGATAAAATAGCAATCCAATCCTGCTCTGCCATCTGCAATCTTCTCGTCTTCGATACTGGTAGAATGGACATTAACCAGCCATCCCGTTTTCTTTTTGCCGGACTCATATCGCGCAAAGCCCATAGCTTCATCAATCGAATGTGCCAGTCTGTTCGCTTCGCGCTTCTCGTCCGAGGAGGTTGCTTCGTTCCCTTTTGATGCCGCAAAGGTTTTCGCTTTTCGAGGGCCATTGTAGGCCTGTTTCCCACCGCGGCGATACCCATTCTTGGGCATTCGTGGGCCAGGCATCGTGGACTGTGAGCAGGAAGACCTGCGGTGTCAACAAGGGGTTTCCAGTCCAGGTGCTAGGGTTGTAGTTAGAGCAAGTCTAGTTAAAGAATTGCGTTCTCTCAAAACCCTCAAGTCCTTGAGACTAAGAGAATTGACGTCGAGAGTCTATATGAGAGAGGGGAAATTGAAATGTCTTGGTGTGCTGTTTGCAAAACCTCGAAGTTGTGCTACTCGACTTCATAGTCCGGAAAGTCGCGTCGCGTCCAACTCGGTTCGGTTTTCGCGTTCCTCTTGAACGCGATTTGACACCACTTTACGGATCGGTAATGCGGGCGCTAAACTTTATTTTCAGTACTCGGACTGGTACGGCGGCCGCGAGCACTCGCCAATGCGCCTTGAAATCATTCGTCTTCTTCCTCGGTGCATCTTTCAGCCTCTTCGACACGGTCATATCAACATACATTATGGCGGGCGACACCAGAGATTCTTTGCGACCTCAACCTAGAGGTCCACCACCTGGGGCCACCGAGCCTCCCGAACATATTCAAAATGCGAAACCGAAAGTCTTCGAAGTTTTCTCCTCTCCACCGAACAGTGCCAATGCATTGCCAGAGGGTTCGGGGTTGAATACGGCCGGTGCAAGACATGAAGTGCCGACGTTGCAGGATGCAATTAAGACGTTGAAGCTGGAAGACTTCAAAGAAGTGCACAAATACCCTTGTGTGAGGGACAGTCTACTTATGGGAATTGGTGGAGGGTTCGGGATGGGTGGAATTCGAGCGCTCTGGGGTGGTACGATTCCTTTTCACAATTGCCAATTGAGTGGAAACCCCTCTGTCACAGATGTTGAGGGCTAGTAGATTGAGTGGGAAGTAATTACTAATGTGTGAAAATAGCTCCAATACCGAAAGCTGCCAACTGGGCTGTAGGAACCTTTGCTTTCGCTGCTCTCGCAAATTACGAATATTGTCTTTATAAAAGGAGGTTGGAAAAACAGTATATGAAAAGAGCTGTTGAGATTATCGACCGCAAGAAATTGGAGAAGGAGGCCGCAGCGGAAGCGAGGAGGACGGAGAGAAGGAGGGCGAAAGAAGAGGCTGATAGGAAGGCGGAGGAAGCTGCTAAGAAGAGCAATTGGAGATTTTGGTAGTGAGAGATATATAATATCACTGTATTTGTTAAACCAATAGCTTCTTGTAACTATGGAGCCAATCCAACTACTCCTCTGGTATTCAACTCTCCAAACTCCGTCGCTATGCTAAATCCAGGCATGACCGTGCTAGGTTCCATGAAAAATCAACGCCACCAATCCTTTACAATCCAGTATTTCAATAATGGATTAGTTTATCGAAATAACACTCGCCACTTCCGCCTCTAAGAACCGAACTCTTCTCGCCCTCTCTGCCTCTCCCCTACTCGCTTTCACGGCTTCACTGCCTCTCCTCCTCTCACTCCTTAGCTTTCGCGCCTCTCTCGCTTCTCGATTCCTATACTCGGCCATTTGCTGTCTCCTTTTTTGCGCTCTCACATACGCCTCTGCCGGTGTGGGCTTAAATCCAATTCCATTAATACCTTCACCATCATCGTCAGGATCCGTAGGAGCATGCCCCGTGATTTCATCATCATGCCAAGTCAACGCCGCTCTGTCCATATCCACTATCCTCGTCTCATCTTCTTGCTTTTCTAATCCTCCGGCCGGCGGTGGTGATCCTGGCCGCTTCTTTGATCTCGATTTTGAATCTGAAAGACGATTAATACTTGGATATGCCCTGGCCAGGCCGCCATCACCACCCTCCTTCAATCTCATAGCCGGGGTCCCTTTGAATATCATAGAATCAAGCTCATGATTCAAGCGAATTTGACCTGTCTTCTTCCCAAATCCCTGATCAACATCCTCGTCCCCGTCTAGAAATAACGTGAATTTCTTCCCCTTCTCTCTCGCGTGTGGAGTTTCAGGTATTTCCGGCTCTTTTTCTGTATCGTGTTGCATTTTCTTCACTCTTTTCCTCGCAGCATCTTCTTCTTTATCTCCAGCTTTACCAGAGCCAGGTTCGTACATGAATATGGGAGCCTTCTCCTTTGCCTTATCCAGTTCAAATTTTCCCTCTTCTCCAACTTCTTCCCCCGCATCTTCCAATCGTAAGCCTTGGAAGTTATACGCAACTTTTGTTCTTGGGCTCCCTGGTATTTGTCGCTCCGGTTTTGTTGGTAGCTCAAGATACTCTTTGCGAGCGATGGAAGGGGGAGGAGAGCTCGACGGTGGAGTTGGCGGGATCGAGGAAGTATCGGTAGAGACGGCGTCCGCGTCGCGTTTTCGTTTTGGCGAGTTGAATCTTGCTGGATTCATAGTGGAGGTTTACTGGGAGTTTGGGCGCATGTGGAAGAGGGGGTTCGAATCTGAAGGTTGTAGGCAGAAGGCTGCTGGGAACAGTTCGCTTTGCTGATTGGAATTCAATCGCAGTAACAATATATGTGTATCAAAAAAGTTCACAGTATGTTAGAGCGGCGGCGTATGAAGATGATAGGAGCTCAGGTTTGAATGGTTCTGAGGGAGGGGTATTGAAAGTACAGTCGCTTTCGATCATAATGTCGAGATAAGTGAGCCATTGTTCGAGGTGGGAGGGGTCCGAACCAATCAATTTCCTCGATTTTCACATGCCTTGCCCGCCCCGCCTGAGAATTCCGTCATGTGACCAACACCTTTCAATACCAGTTCTTCTTATACATACATAGTACGTATTCATCTAATTAGAGACATCCGTAAAAGCAAACACTTCCGAAGTCTTGGTATTTTCCACCGTCTCAACAGGTATCTAGTCTTCTGTCCTTCCAAAGCTTAAAGGGTTCACGCCTCTGCAGGTACTAGACTAGGTCGGCCGGGGGCTTAGTGGAGAGATGCTTTTATATCCCTGTCACAACCCCTCATGTAAGTCATTTCCCATCTTTATTAACGGTGGAGGGCTGCCTGCAACTAGTGAGTTATTTCACAATAAGAACCGTTCTAGATGCAGGGGCCCTTTTTTACACCCCTAAAGTGCAGTGCAATCGCCTCCGTAGAAGAGACTTGCGAAAGCTATAACAAGAGTTCTAAATTCATCTCCTTGAACTAGTCAGGAATCAAGTTAATTGCCAAAATAACTGGTCTCTGCATCGTGCCGTAATAAATCACCGGAAATGATATGCTGGTGTTTGCGTTGGCTTTGCAATTCCGCCTGCCTCAAGTATTCTCTTTCCCACTCGAATTATGTCTGTGCATTCCAAAGATTCTTAGTTCATGGAAGGATCATTTTCGATAGATGCCTTGCGCCATTCCAAGCTTTATAATTTGTTTCTGCCGATAAGTCAAATAAAAATTATATTATAAATAGTACAAACATGGTACTAGTAGTAGTGTCAGCTAGCTCACGGTACCATAACTTAAAAATTGTATTCCTCCTACCGGCGGAGCGACTGTAATAGGACCTAGCCCTTCCATTCTGGCGGACAGCCAACCAAAGGCTTGCAATAATGGGGGAAGATTACCTTAGCTCTCGCGGTGATTTTCTGTTGCAATTAACGCCGTTCAGTAACACACTCAGAAGCCGGGGTAAAAGTATATACGATCATCGTACGTATTAAGGGGACATCGAAATCCGTCACATCGTCGTCTTTCTCCGAAAGTCGCAAGAGAAAATAAATACATATAGTTTGGATTGCAGCTATTACGTTGCGATCGTTATACGTGAAACACTGGGCGCTAGTCAGCATGCCGCCCTTCGCGATATAGATCAAGTCGAATCTACTTCTTCTGATAACCTCTTCTGTTCGGTCCGTATTTCTCTCCAAATAAAGGCACTATTGATCTTATTCTTGCCAGACTACATCGCTATAATACTGGCACATCTTGCAAGTGGTTCGGGAAAAGATGCCTGGGTTACTCCTCCGCCTTGGATAAATTTCTTGGCCAAAAAATACAGGATTGTTGGTAGTCAACGGATTGGAACCAGGCTTTGGAGCCCCAAAGGCCAGCGATGCTGTATGGAGAAAATATATCCCCGAAGGCTTGGCGGCTGGAGCGTTTCAAGCAAAGCCGGATCCACAGATCATAGAGGGCAGACTGGAGAAAGTCCAAGATGCTATCGATCTTCTCAGAAGTGGTGTGTCAGCAAAAAAGATGGTTGTTCACATGTCAAATGAGTAACTGAGGAGATTGAGCAATGTATTCTGCGGCAGCGTTTGCCTACATCCTAAAGGATTTCCAGTTTTATTCTTTGCAAATTCATGTATCTACATCTCTTTCGTAATCCCAGCTCATAGGTATATGCACACTTGTGACCACGGAGAAATTGGGAATAGAGGGACTTGAAGAACAGGCCTCGTTGGCAGTTTTCAAGAAGTTTGGTTTCCATGGACAAAGCCGATTAAAAGCGCTTTGTTTTACTGCAACCCTTTAGTAAGGTGAATCATCAGACCTTGAAGGGGTGTCAGCCCTATGCAGACCCATGTCTTAGACATCATATGTCGGCCATACCAGGCATACCTTCACCTCTTCTCCAGCGAGGTAAGGTTCTAAGATATAGAGTAAAGTAAATCTTTTATATAGCAATGAACTGTCATATAAATTAAAACAATAGCACGTTGAAAGAATGATGTCATGGTCATCTGTCCCAGTATCACTGGTTCAACCGAGGCTCGTATTTTGTTAGTTCCAGTACGATAAAACCGTTCGCTAACTCGTAAAGAAATTTTAAAACTCTGGACTCCATATCCCCAGCCAAAATTAATTTCTTGTATGAAGAGGCTGTGGAATATGCAGGGGTATGATTCTACTATGGGGATTACATTTGCGACTGCCAGCTTCGCAGTCTGCTATGCTGTTTGCAGCTATCTTACCTTCTGCTGTGTGACGCCGCCAACACCACCACCAGCAAAACCCTATGCTACCGATCGTCTCAACAAAATCCACGACATGAACAAATCGAACTTTTGGGCTGCGTATGCACTTATTCTTTTAAACCTGTGGCATATTATCCTGGCCCTATTCCCAGATAATCGCGCTCCAATGTGTCTCCATCCGGAATTTTTGAACGAGGCTCTTTTCGGCTGGAGTCCGTATACAACTTTTTTTGTTATTGCCATATTCACCTTTGCGCCGCTGAGGCTTACGGCCTACAAAGGGCTTGGTAAAGATTTCACGTATCAACTTGCAGTGCCGCAGAAGCTCATCAAGACGGGGATATATGCCTATGTGCAACATCCGTCCTACGTCGGCCTGGTAGCTGTCTGTTTTGCGAATCTGGCCGTGGGCCAGAGACTGGATGGAGTCGCGGCATGCTTTCTCCCAAATAGAATTTTAGGAGTTGATTGGCTGAATGAAGTGGTGATTATTGTTGGCGCCATTCTGATTCTGGGCTTCCTGTCTATGAGGGTCAAGGATGAGGAGGATATGTTAAGGAAAGAGTTTGGACAAGAGTGGGAGGAGTATCATGGGAAGACTAAGAGATTCATACCAGGGATATGGTGAATATTGTAGAGGGGTGCGGGATTACTCTGTACTATTAGTTTGTTTCTGGCGTGACAGCTGGTGGCCCCATGTTGACAGCATCGAAACAGGTAGTTCGTTACTATCTTGTACAGTAGTATGATTCTTCGAGATGTTTCTGGTTGGCAAAGCATCCAGTATACGAGCACACTCTCCGGATTGTACTCAGACAACGTCATCAGCTTACATTGAAACGAGGGCAGTACGGCATATTCCGTACCATATGTACAGCAGGTTACATTATACTCTAATTTCAGGGGCCCTAACCGGACCGACCGAGGCCTGGGCTTAGTTTGGTGCTGGTGCTTACAACTTGTCTGTAGATTGCGCTTATGCTTGTACTGCTGTCACGGACGTGAATTACTAGCCATGGACGCGTTCTCTCGCATTTTGAAATAGATCATTGCAACAATATACTTTTGTGTCCTGCACGAGAAAAGAAAAGTTGATGCCGTATTCGATCGATCGCCTACTTAATATCATGTCGGCCAGGGTGAATTCTTTTGCGCCACAGAGTTACAGTAATGACATAGGCTATTAGAACTATTGCCGAAGCCACCACCGCCACGGCCGTTGTTGTACCATACATACAGCGCAACGTTAGTGGGGATTTGAGAGCATGAACCGCACTCGTAGGTTTGATCCTCTAGAGTTTGACTCCAGTTCCCATCCTACGGTGCTTTCATTCTCATAATGTCTGTAGGATCTATAACTTTGGTTCATCATGGCCGATGAGGCCCCGCCATGTAACATTACAGGTCCCGCCGCGAATTCCGAATCTTCATCTAGTCTTTGCGTGACCATCCCCGATCGAACTTTGGGCTCAGATAAGCCCAAGAGGAAAAAGGCCAAGAAACCTAAGGTCAGGACTGGCTGTGTTACTTGCAAGTAAGTCTTCTGTTCATTTGCGCATACCCAAAAGTCAAGAGCAACAATGGTAACGAATTCGGTTTTAGGGCCAGGCGAGTGAAATGCGATGAATCAAAACCCAATTGTATTCAATGCACGCGGCTTGGATTTACCTGTGGAGGCTATGTTACTGCCAAAAAGACTGGTTTGCTGCCTCCGAGACGACAGTTGCTTCCAAGAGACAATGTTAGTAATCTTGCAGCTCGACCCCCGCAGCTAGTCGCCATACCTCGAATTCCCTCTCCCTCCCGATTCGCAGATAACCTCGAAGAATATTGCTTCCGAATATACTGTGACGATATTGCCTCACAATTGAAAGGGCCATTCAAAACCTCGCTCTGGGACAAGCTCATCCCCCAGACGAGCGAGGCAGAACCATTTATTAAACATGCGGTCGTGGCTCTGGGGGCGCTGGGGAAATCTAATAGAAGCAAGGCAATCAAGGAAAGCGACAGTGATGTTGTGTTCGTTTACACAACTGAGGACTATGCGTATGCCCGAAGGCAATTTGGCAAGGCATTACAGGGTATGAGAGAGGCCATCACAAATGGGAAACATGACATGCGGAAAGCTTTCTTAGCATGTATTCTTGTCTTTTGCTTCGAGTCTTTGGCAGGAAAGCCCAGCTCGGCCCTCTTAAATGCCAACGGTGGATTGATGCTCATGCATCAGCTGATGACTGAAAATACGACGAGTCAACAGCTATATCTAATGGCCAAGGGATGGCAAGAACAGCCTGTGGATGAAGATCTCATAAATGCCATTGCTGGGCTAGATCTACAAGTTCTCTGTTTTCTCGACACACGACCCCACTCGTTGCATTGTTTCATGGTAAACCAAGCGAATAAGATTATTTCAACAATGCCGGCTAAATTCTGCGATATCAATGCGGCGAAATCTTCCTGGATACTTATCATGAGAAGAAATTATCACTTCATTCTAATGGCGCTAGCTGCTGGGAAATCAGCGGAGTTGTGTGGGCCTTGGGACGACATCATTCCATGGGATGATTCAGTTAATTTATTCCCCGGAGGAAGTATGTTCAGCACGCCAAAAGAACCAGCGGTAGAGATGATCCCCGAATCACTCGACTATCGCGAAGATGTTAGGCGGTGGCATGTAGCCACTGCATCTCTGTTTGAGCAAATTAACATATCTGGAACGCAGGATGAGAAGATAAATGTTGCTCTCCTACAGATTCATGAACTTATGGCCTATATCATGCTAGCAAGCTCCTTTTTCACGAGCGAGACATCCTATGATGACTTCCTCCCCGAATTTAAAACAATCGTTACTCTTATCCAGTACGTCTACCCTTACATGGTCGGCTCTTCGGAGAACCACACATCGTTCAAGTTCGATCTTGGAATTATTGTAGCGATGTACATTACGGCATGCAGGTGCCGAGACTGGGAGACCCGGACTATAGCTATGGACTTAATGACACGCAAACATTATATGGAAGGCTTTTGGGACACTGGCGGAACAAGCGTATTTGGAAAATGGGTGATGAGCCTGGAAGCCAAAGGAATGGATGAGAATGGCTACATCCCAGAACATGCAAGGACGTTTGTTACTTCTGCCTATATTGATTTGGCTAAGAAGAGAGGTCTATTGAGCGCTACTCGTAGAGGATTGGGAGGCCTCGTGTTTTCGAGGGAGGTCTTTTATTGGCGATAATGGCCCCGGAACAAAAAGGAAAGAGAAAAATCAAGTCCTCTAGAGAGATGTAAAATATAAAAAACATCCTAACTGTTTTTCATATCTTTGAAGAAACTCACAAGAAGCCAGAAAGGAAGCCAGTAAGACTCTCGTTTTGCTGCCTGATCACGTGCCTACCCAAATTGCTAGCTTGGTTTTGATCGCGTCGTCTACGCGAATTTTTGAAAGCTCGGCGACGCAATACCCTCAAAGCACCAAGCTCTCCAAAAGCTCCAACCACACTTATCAACGGTCCTCGATTACCTGCTCTCAATAAAGTTATTCGCAGAGATCCGAAATCCTCTTTATTCTAGCTCTGAGAGCACCGCAAAGATGTCGTTCGGTGGCCAAACACCCACAATTATTGTGCTGAAGGAGGGTCAGTCAACCACAACTACAGCTGACAAAGGCTCCAAAAACTGATCAAAGCAATACAGGCACGGACTCGTCGCAGGGCAAGGGACAGGTTATATCCAACATAAATGCATGTTTAGCTGTGCAAGCTACGATACGAAGTACGCTGGGGCCTTACGGAGGCGATTTGTTGCTGGTAGATGGTAATGGAAGACAAACAATTACAAATGATGGCGCAACTGTGATGAAGGTGAAAAAAAAATAGTCTCTAAATTCATTTAAGATCCTAAAAGCTAATATGCGGCAGCTTCTTGATATTGTACACCCTGCCGCTCGAATCCTAACAGACATCGCAAGATCGCAAGATGCAGAGGTTGGAGACGGAACTACCTCTGTCGTCGTTATTGCGGGAGAAATTTTGAAGGAAATTAAAGATCATGTCGAGCAAGGCGTTAGCTCGCAGACCATTATCAAGGGTCTGAGGAGAGCGTCGGCCATGGCTGTCAATAAGGTGAAGGAGATTGCGGTCAATACAAGTGATGGTAACAAGAGGGAGACCTTAAACAAGTTGGCTGGAACTGCTATGAGCAGCAAGCTGATTAAAAGAAATACCGGATTCTTTACAAAGAGTATGATTTCAAATCTGAGTTATAGATTGGTACTGATATTTTCCTAGTGGTTGTGGATGCTGTCCTCTCTCTCGACCAAGATGATCTTAACGAAAAGCTTATTGGAATTAAGAAAATCCCTGGAGGCTCACTTACCGACTCTCTCTTTGTAAATGGTGTCGCTTTCAAGAAGACCTTCTCCTACGCCGGTTTTGAACAACAACCAAAATCTTTCAAGAACCCCAAAATTGTCTGCCTAAATGTCGAGCTCGAGCTTAAATCCGAAAAAGACAATGCTGAAGTCCGAGTGGAGCAGGTATCCGAATACCAAGCGATCGTGGATGCGGAATGGCAAATCATCTACAACAAAATGGAAGCTCTCTACAAGACCGGCGCAAAGGTGGTTCTCTCCAAGCTCCCTATCGGTGATCTAGCGACGCAATATTTCGCAGATAGAGATATCTTTTGCGCAGGCCGAGTCTCCGCGGATGATCTCGAGCGTGTGATCCAGGCAACAGGTGGCTCTATCCAATCTACTTGCTCTGATATTCACCCTGAACACTTGGGAACCTGTGGTACCTTTGAAGAACGCCAAATTGGAGGCGAGCGCTTCAATTTCTTTGAAGACTGCCCTGCAGCAAAGACATGTACACTTGTACTCCGCGGAGGCGCTGAACAATTCATCGCAGAAGTAGAACGGTCCCTCCATGATGCCATCATGATCGTTAAGCGTGCCATCAAGAACAACACCATTGTTGCCGGAGGCGGTGCCTGCGAAATGGAAGTTTCGGCCTACCTCCACAGCTATGCCGACAAGAACATTTCCAACAAGCAGCAGGCGATCATCAAGTCATTCGCTAAAGCACTGGAAGTCATTCCGCGCCAGCTCTGTGATAATGCTGGCTTTGACGCCACGGACATCCTGAATAAGTTGCGAGTGGAGCACAGAAAAGGAAATATCTGGGCCGGAGTGGATTTTGAAAATGAGGGTATAAGAGATAATCTCGAGGCATTCGTGTGGGAACCTGCGCTTGTCAAGATTAATGCCATCCAGGCTGCCACGGAGGCGAGTTGTTTGATCCTCAGTGTAGACGAGACCATTAAGAACGAGGAGAGCGCGGCCCCGCAAGCGCCAACGAGAGGTTTACCGCCGGGAGCGGCGCAGAGGGCGCTAAGAGGACGAGGAAGAGGAATGCCAAGACGATAGTTGAGGTTGGCTTCAAGAGTTGCTGCAGCGAGTTGGAGATACGATGTATTAGATTCAGCTATTAAAAAGGAACAGGGTGGAGTTGAAAAGTCTACGCCGTGGATTGAAAAAAAGACGTGTGTGATGTATGTATAATATTATACACTATGGACGAATTAGAGAGCTAGCGACTTGCCCAAAAACTGCATGGCTTTTCGTAGCTCTGTTTTCCTGCTTTCCCTGATGACAATTATATTTTCGTCTCAAGATCAATCCTGTCCGTGTAGATATTACCGACTATTTTTTTTCTCCCCGTGTATTCGATGATTTCTAGTACAGAGCTCCTCCTAATACTGGCTCTATACATGCTTTTCAATATGAGCATTTTCGTAAGTAAGCGACTACATGGAGAAAATATCTACCATGTTTTACAACCCTGTACTCCTGTACCCAATAGATGGGGGTATCGATATGAATCCCATACATGTCCCCATTTCAACCTATCCCATAAAACCCCTACCTTTTCAGCCCCCGCCATACTCCCTTCCCACAGTCCGCAACGCCTCCTCGGCAGCCCTCGCTGCTGTCTCCGCCTGCAATTGGATGATAGCCGCGGCGTCGCCGCCCCCGCCATCAGTGCCGTCAACTAGCCCATCATGTCCCAGGGAGCCCACACCGTCGTCATCCTCACCATGATCGATCAGCATATCCAAATCACCTTCGCCGTCGCCGTCATGATCATGATCCCTCCTCCCGCCACCGTGGTGATGGTGGTGGCCCCCAAGCATGGCCTGGAAGGAGTCTGAGTCCTCATTCTCGTGGTCGTGCGTATGGTCGCCGTGGGCGTCGTGGTCCGGGTCGTGGAAATCATGGTTGTGTGAGTGCGTGTGCGAGTGCGACAGCGACGTATGGTGCGAGGAGTAGCCGCCAAGATGGTTCCGCACGTCCTCCATTATCTGCGGGTCCAGCGGGAGATATTCATTCTGCATGCGCGCGATCGGCGCCGGCTGGTGCGAGTGCCGCGCCATTTGGATGCTCGATCCGCCCATCCCGCTCGTCACGCTCTGCGAAGCGCCGTGCGGCAGTGTTCGATTCAATACTTGGGGGGAGACGGAACCCTGGCCAGCTTGAACGGGGTTAGGACCTGTGGTAATGATAAATGGGTCATGGGTGTGATTTGGGGATGAGAGGGTCAGCGTTGTGCCTGCACCCCCGATGTTTCCCGACCCTATAAGGGCTTTGGGGGTTGAAGATGTTGAGTTGGAAGTTGGACGGGGAGTAGGACGGATCACACCGTCTGTGCGAACGACTGGGGCCTTGCCAAGTTCTTTACATTGTGCACAATTCCTAATAACAAGACTGACTGTTTCCTTAATCCGAACCCAGTGAAATCTTTCTGCGATCGTTGCCGTTGTCTTGTTAATCCCCCCATGCTGCAAAACATGAATATTCCGTGCAATCTCATACTGCTTCTGTGGATCTGATATCACCTCCTTATCCTTCAGCATTAACTTGTCGTTTTCGGGAATGAGTTTATAATGGGTCGCTGCGCTGCGAAGTCTGCTTTTTTCGGCCCGATCAGCACCTGCCGGATACTTGCCGTATTTTAAGTAGAATTTGATTTTATCGAAGCGCTCTTCACTCACGAAATCTTCTCCCTCGGGGCCGAGGTCCCGTCCATAGATGATGGCGTCTATAAGCTGGCCGGGATAGCTCTTCAAATTTCCTGCCCCCTTGACACGGCCAATCCGCTTGAAACCCAATGCATCCCAGATGCGGCAAGAGGCAACGTTGGTTTCGTAGACGAGGTTAAAGACCGAGTACGTGTACCCCAGACGCGGTGCCCACTCCAGATAGCTCTCTCCCATTAAACGGCCCGCGCCGCGATTTCGAGCGGCGTCGGTAACGAGGAAGCCGGCATTGCAAACATGGCTACTTCGGCCCGGATAATTTGGCTTGATATAAAAGCTACCTAGGCATTCCGTTGCCCAATTTTTGCCTTCTAATACTTCATCCTGGCTGTCAATGTTCCCCAGCAAGATGACCGCAGCGAAATTCTGGAACCAGTAGGAGGAAAATTTGTCCACCGACATTGTCTCAACCATCGGATAAGTATCCCCATTCTCAATCTCTTTGTTCAGTTGATCACCAAGGTATGCCAGTAGAGATGCTGGGACTTGGTGCTGGGAGGAGAATGGAACGATTGTAGCAACCGTGACCCGGTCACGAAGGGTTACTTGTCGGGGATACACATCCACCGGGAGGGGAGGATTTGGGTCGTGGGGGTCTGGGAAGGGCATGGAACCCGAAGTCCGGTAAATGGTCGGGCTAGATGGGTCATCGAGCATAGCAGGCATAATGGGGGTATTCACTAAATCAGCGAGCCAGTTCACGGGTCAATAGCACCTATCTGAACATGGAATTAGAGGTCTATCTCGAGTGAGGGGTCAGAAGTGGGAGTACAAATGCAAAGCCGAAAGCCCTTCCCAAAAATTCCTCCCTTCCACCAAAAGAGACCAGAATGACTTGCCGCAACCGCGAATTGATTTCGAGGGATTGAGAGGAAGTTCGAAATTGCCTAATGGGGGCGTGTTCAATGAGGAGATGTGCGATGCCTGTGAGTTGTTCTGAGCACATCCAGCGATGTAGTCAAGATTCCGGATTGGCTAAGCGAACATGGCACGTGACCATTCCCTACTAACTCTATTGCTGGTGATATCATGACCGAGTTCTAACTTCGTTTATATAGTCAAATAGGAAAAAGTGGGAAATATCTAGCAGACGATAAGAAAACCTTCCTAAACAAGCTGAACTGCGTCGGGGAGAAAGTGGGAATTCTAACTAAACCGAGCGTCACAATGGTATACCGACTTCAGATCCAATCAAAAAATCAGCTCACCTGATTTCTCTAAACTCTACACCTCGCTATGCGGATTTTAGATAAGACTTTTGATCCTTTGCTTAATTTTAGATTTATAACTCTTTTCATTATTTTTTTTTCATTTCATTTCTTTTCTCCTTATTCAAAAGCCGAACTCCCTTTGGTTCGCTTGACCACCCCTCTCTGAGTACCCAGTTTCTAGCGAATGTGGTAATATCCATCGTATTCTGTATTATCATAACCCATATATCCCGCTTTGAAACTCCGCCATCCATCCGGTCTATGCATATCCGTATTTGTATTCAGGTCCTGCCTTCTTCTTTCCTTCTCTGCAAGTCTTCTTGAAATTCCTTCTCAGCCTCCTCGTCTCCCTCTAATATAATCTCATGTCCATCTCCTTCTCGAACGAAATTACTAGCAACACAAGTAATCAAGGCAAGCCCACTTAAGCCCCACCAAACAGCACCCACAACTCCCTTCCGCAGTCCCAGGCCATATAATGTGCCTCCAACCGTTGGTCCGATTGTCCTTCCGGCGCTTGACAGACTTTGGCCAACACCGT
Source organism: Haplographium delicatum (assembly GCA_037952705.1). NCBI lineage: Eukaryota > Fungi > Ascomycota > Leotiomycetes > Helotiales > Hyaloscyphaceae > Haplographium > Haplographium delicatum. The sequence continues at coordinate 189,989 of JAPZPC010000036.1, forward strand.
GCATTGTTCCAAGAACACTTGGATGGGGACTCGCATTATTAACCAAGATTGTCGTGGCGGGCAAGGCAAATGTCCGTCCCGTAACTTGAATAAATAATACGCAGCATAAGCAAAGCCATAGCAAGATCCCATCTTTCTCTGCAGGAGGAGGGGTTTTCGAAGGAACAATGGAGAGGAATGGGACCAGAATATATGCCATCGGGAAGAAGAAGAGAAATATTCTCCAAGATTTGACGACGCCAAGCTTGGCGTTGACGACGGGGTAGACAAATAACTGCATGAAGATACCAAGAACTCCTAGCGTGGCCATTGCAAAACCTACATCCCGAGGTGGCATACCTAGGCCTCCAGTGAAGATGAATGGAAGGCGCTGCTTGAAGTCTGGTGGAGTTGGGTGTTCAGGGTCTGCTACTGGAGTCGATAGGAAGACGAACCAGAGATTGTTGAATGTGCCTATATGGGTGGCCATCAAGCTGTGGGCGATTAAGGTGCAGACTACATTGTAAGTGAATATTCGGCGGAAAGGAAGCGTGTTCTTCCATCGTGGAATTGCCTTCTTTCTGGCCGGGCTAGTTGGTGTCACAGGAGATAGTTCGACTGAAGGCTCAGGGTGATTTTCGTCTCCCGAAACTGCGGCATAGGCGTGAGATGGGTCTTCAAACCTACGACCGCGAAATATTTCAGAGATTTTTCTTGCGCATTTAATTCCGAGGTCTTCTTTGTGGCGAAGTGTTCCGAGAGTCTGCCAGCTGTTAACAAGAGTATCAAGAACAATAAAAATGAACAAAATACCTCAGATAAGCCAAAGAATACCCCCAGTGCTGCAGAAAGCAGGAAGAACGAGCTCAATATATTGGGTGGTGCATAAGGATACTTCTTCAGGAAGGCAATATGGCCAAAAAGGTTCGGATAAGTCCCTGCCGGATCCGCTAACAATCCGCCTAAAACAGGTCCAATAATGACGCCAATATTGTAGGTCATCGGAAATAGTAGAAACGCTCTTGACTGATATCTAATCCAGCAAGTCAGCAATTATTGCAACCATAAACATAGCAACATACTTTTTCTCCTGAACAATCTCTGACACCATTGTTCTCATAACTCCAATATTCCCATTGAGGGCACCCCCGAGAGTTCGAAAGAACATAGCTTGGTAAAAGGTTTTCGAGAATCCAAATCCCAGGCAAGAGATGCCTGTTAAAATAATTAGTCTCTTTTTCAGTGCCAAAATTATGCAGCATACTCGTTCCCAGAAGGCCGATTATTAACACCATTTTCCTTCCTCCTCTTTCGGAATCAGATATTCGTCCCCACATCATGGCCGTCAAAAACTGTGCCCCGGTGAAGCTACTAGCCATCATGCCGGCTTGCGCCGCAATGGTTGAGGCCGGCAGACTCTCGTTGAAAGATTTGAGCTGGTAAAACATATATGACTGCCGTCCCAACATATTAGCAAATTTTCTGCTTTGGTGGCGGGATTTCTTTTTACCTGCAACGACGTTTGCACCAACGGTTCTGACAGCCTCGATAATGTGAGGATGATTAACTGTCTCCTATGTGGTAATGACATCCACGTTACTTTCTCCTCCTTCTTTTCGTTCATCATTTCTTGCTCCTCGTCCTCCTCCTCGACCGCTGCAACCCCGCTTCCGATCCCGGCCTCATCTTGATCTATAGCCGTCAACGGATCTCCCTCGCTATACTCCAGTTCCTGCTCATCCGGCCGTTCTGTGTTGCCGAAAGAAGTATTTACGTGCATCGATCGTGAAGGTTCTCAGCTATCGCAGCGGTGGAACGTGCCAAGTAAAGCTTAAATCTGAATTGAAATACAGATTCATGGGTCGCGTGCAAAAGATGGAAAACATGAAAGTGGGATAGTGACATACTGATGGCGGCAGTTGACGAATGAAATGGTGGCGGAACGGAACGAACGGCATTGAAAATCCGTGGGTGGCGGGGTGCAAGAGGGGGTATTCACGTGATCATGACCATTACCTACCCGCCCGTCGAAGGTTTGCAAATAATTAGAAAACAACCTACTCGAATATATAGATCAAAGTTGTTTTATTTATTAAGACAAAATTAGTATGGCCTTCTGGTGTTTTAAAACATTCTTATTTGAAAAAAAGAGAAGGAAAAAAAGAGGAAAGAGTAAAAAGATCGAAACTTGCCGAGATTAAAACGGATTTATTTCAATCTAAATACAAAATATCCGCTCAGAATGATATTCCTATTCCATCAGTCACTCAGCTACGTCAGAATCACAATTATCTTCTGATATCCACTTAACTCAACTATCCTCTTTGCAGCTAAACCGCTGCACCCCTCCAGCTCCTTGAGCAGGTACACTGCGAAAAAGTGCCGAGACCCCAAAACATTTAGTGTCGAACTATTTATGACCCTAGTCAGTAAACCTTGTCGTTTTTCTAACAAGCAGAGGCTTAAAAAAGGTTTCTTTAGGAGCTATCTGCGGGGGTATTCCAAGCATGCTTGGCTCAAACCAGGAAATATAAAATGAAGGAACAAAGGCGAGGGGTATAGGATATGAATGAAACTAACGTCTTGGATGGCCTCCCTTCGGTGCTGCTGTTGCTGCATTGACAGCTGGCCCAGTTGTCTTTACAGCCTCGACACCGACGCAGGCACCTCCTGCTGATTTGGTTGTTCCTCCTGAGTAAACGCTTGGACCAGGTTCGACGTAGGTATTTAGCGCAGCGTGGATATTGATCTTAATTCCGGGATCCGCTGCTTTATATATACCTGGAATCTGGTACAAAGCTGGGCTGGCTGATCCGCCTCCGGTAACGGTAAGTTGATCTAACAGAAAATGATTAGCGGAAGAAGGATAGATATGTGTGTTAGGTGATGGGTATGAAGGTCTACATACAACAGGTCATATAAAATTGAGCTCCTCCAACAGAACTGGCAGTGTGTAAAGCGAGAGCTTCAGCACGGAGAAGATAGTCTCCTGCTGGAATATCCGTAGGGATCAACACATTCATTCTGCCACAGCACTTGTTCAAGTCTTTGGTGCCCCAGTTGTCGTCGTCTCCAACTCTAGCACTAGATGTCTATTGAAACCATAAGTCAGTGATACTCTTGCTAGATAGTGATTCATTTTATCATACCGATGACCATGTATCTTGGAATATCTTGAACCAGCCGGCGGAGCCATCTGCTGTCGAGGCGTCTGCAACCTTGGATAGGTAGACGGTGACAGGTCCATAGTGAGCACCCCCAATGGCCTCATTACTGCATGAGCGATCACCGGGTTGCTGATGCATTTCTACCGTAACGGTCTGCCCCGCTGCGACGGCACACTTGCCAGGTACACCGGAGCGCCCATTGCATCGGAAAGCAGAGCTTGAGACATCTGTTACCGGTGAATTTGAAGCAGGTACACGTGCACAGGTTGACTGGTAAATCCAAAGTTAGCCAATGGCGTGAGATTTCTGAATCAGTCTACATATCTGATCTACACCATTGACCCAAAGTTGTTGAAATAAGGCATGGCTAGCAACTTGCTGAGCAACAAGTGCCACAACAGATAGAAGAGAGGACTTCATCTCGGTGACTCGAACAAGAGTAAGATGAAAATAAATTTCTCGGAGGTGGTGCCCAAAACAATGCACATGGCAGATGGCCAATATATAGATAGTTAGTATCAGTCATATAGCCACGTATATACTGCAGTGCCGAAATTCTCGCACTTCGGTTGCAGGTCATTTCTTCTATCCCATGGTCGCGAATCTTGGTTTAACAAGTTGGATATGGTTCGGATAAGTCCAGCAAGGGTCATGTGGCTGCTTCGAAAAGTCAAATTCAAACAAAAATGCTTGTCTTTTCAAGGGTGCACCCCTGCTAAGGCACAATTTCGGGATAAAATATGGTGAGGTAATAAGTACAAGACCAATCCACCAGATCTGAATTTGATTAACCGTGGGGAAAGTACGGGGAGCCAAGCCTTTTAGCCAAAAGATACATATGGAGTTGATTACCTAGGTAGGTAGGTGATTATCAAAATTCGATATCATGTGATTTATAGGCTGAAGACAAACATTTCCGAGAAGATCTGTTACGTCCAGGGGTTGGGGCCAGAAGCGAAGAGAGGTCGACATAGCAGAACTAGGAGCCTCTTAATATCCTTATTTAAGCCTTGAAATCAAATCTTGTTTGTATAAGTTCAAGATAAGAGCGGATACAGGCTTTTCGATAGTATTAATCATAAATAAAATCAAGGTCGTAGAATAAACTTGTGGAGGTTGCATTATTTTCAGATCCCGTTCAAAGTTACAGAAACAGTTCTTAATTTCAAGGATCGGCCATTAAGCCCAGGAACTTCAAAACACCACATCCCTACAAGAATAGAGTACAATAAAAATTAATGTCATATTAAGAAAGATCTAGATAATCAAAGCTAGAGGTTAAGGAGATAAATTTACCTACTATGTGGTATATAAACTCGGCCTTAGAATTAAATTCTATGGAGATAAAGACTCAAATAGTTGGGGTGTGGGCGGATTTAAACTATTCTATTTCTAACTCTCCGATATTTTCTGGATATCATATATAGCCTTCGAATATGCATAGATCTGACGTTTTTGAATAGAGCGAATAATTAATCTGTATACGAAGTGAATTTCGCCTTCACGACATCGAGACATTAAACTAAATTAATTTCGTAGCCAGCTTACCTACAATCAATACATTAACTGCTGGATAACCGCGGGACTATTCAAGAAGCTACATCTATCACCCAGTCTCTCATTCTTAATCTCGCTATTGGATTTCCCATTTTTGCCTGCCATACCCTGCTCGCCACCCCCTATAACATATACATCCCCATTTCCCTTTCCCTTAGGAAACGCGCTACTCCAACCCGGCAATGTTTCTCTCCCACCCAAACTCGGGCTATCGGTCCACGCAAAACTAGTCCAAGATCTTGGTAGCTGCTTTACTAACAGGTAGTCTTCAGGTGTAGGTGAGAATGTGTAGCCCGGGAAATTTAGATTGGTAAAATTAGAGAAGGATAAATTTCCAAAGAGATAGGATAACTCGCTGCCGTGGGAGACGCCCCGGCCCGGAAGGCCATTGACGGTAAAATAAGAGTCGAGAAGTGTCTGGTTATTGCCATATAGATATATAGGAGGCACTGGATCCTTTTTGATTGGAATGTAAGGGCCTGGTGGTGAAGTGGAATATTTAGCTGCCATCGCACTCCCAAGAAGGATACTCGGGCACGCAAAGATGATATCTCTGTATATTTCGGCGCTGCGGTAGAATTCGGCTGAGAGGCTGGCTGCATCGTTTGCTTGGAAATCAGCGCTAGGGTATAAGCCGAGTAATGTAGATAAGGTGCTGGAGGTCAAATATGGGTACAAGAGCGAGATGAAGGCCTCTGTGTCTGCTGGTGCGATAATAGTTGGCGGAGTAAGGAGCGTAGTGTCGTTCTCGTCCCAACCAAGAATCAGTGGCATTTGGGGAAATTTTCCAGAAGAGACGAGGGCGCTTGCAAGGGAAGGGAGGAAGTCTTGGTCTACCGTTGGAAGGAATATGTCGCTGTCGCTTCCTGCATCGTTGATAATTGTGTTGGTTATGTTGAGGAGGGTTTCCATGGGTAGAGAACGAAGACAGGAGATCACAGCTGGAGACTGCGATGAAGAGCCAGGAGTGAAGTCGGAAGCGGAGGGCATTTTGAGACATCCGGCAGCAACGGCGATTGAGGCAGTAGTGCTGAAAGAGATGTTAGAGGCCATACCCGGTTCGAGGGTAGTGGATTGCATAATGGCGGAGTGAAATGGAACGGGCTTGGAGGCACCGTAGGCGAGTATTTGCATTCCTACACTTAGACCTATGAATTATGGTTAGAAGTGTTAAATTTTCTATATTAAGATTCTAGAGGTTGTACCTCCTGAAGATTGTCCAAAAATTGTAATTTTATTGGGATCACCTCCAAAGGCTGCAATGTGCTCCTGAACCCACTCGAGAGCTAATCTCTGGTCTTTTAAACCATTATTCAAAGATTTGCTACCTCTGAGAGCTTCAGAAGTTGCAAATCCAAAAACTAATTCATTACTTGATCAGCTGATTATCGCCACAGCTTTCAGACTTGAAGCATAGAGCAAAACGGTCTTACTATTCAAACGATAATTCATTGCCACATATAAAACGGGGAATCCATTTTCCACTGACTGGCGGATTAAGCCATCTGGGGCCGTCGTTCTCGCACTCGCAGATCCGGAGTTCAGCCCCCCTTTTCACGTATTAGCATATATCTCTTTTTCTTCCCTTTAGTCTCCTTCTAAAACCATCTCCATCTCTCAGTATTCTCTTTTCTTTCCTTTTCCAACCAATGCAATTTCCCCTCAGTGAAAATGAACTGGTAAAGTATACCTCCATATATCCACACCAAAACTGGCAAAGGGTTGTCCCCATATCCCCTCCCCGCCGGTCTCGCAATATTCAAATTCAGACAATCCTCATCAATATCCGTAATTTCGCTCTCGGGATCAGAGAATGTATCAGGAAATTGCGGACATGAATGACCTGCTACTGTTGCATTGAAAACGTGACCTGAAGGCGGAGAAAAAGCCCGTGCAGGAGTGAAGCGATTGGATCCAGCCGTAGAGATCCCGTAGGGGATTCCAAGGAAAGCTTCGATATCAGGGGAGGTGTTGAGACCTACATAAGAGAGGTCATGTTTTGGGTCATGAACATAGGGCGTAGAAAGACAGAAGGAAGGGAGTAGGAGGATATTGGCGAGCAAGAAGAAAGAGTTTATGAGATTCATCTTGAAAATTGATTGAAGAGGCTGAGGAAGGCTAACAAGAAATGCGAGTACAGAACAAAGACTGTGAAATTTGAAATATAATTAATCAAATAAAAAAATTATTCATATCGGATCCGAGGGCTCGGAGACAAATGCGGAGCCGCGACTCGCAGGATTTGGCGGCACAGCAACCAGTGTGATTCAACGTAAATGCATGATGAGGGGTTTAAGACTTCTGTGCCGCATGGCCGCAATGTGTGCAGTAGCGATTGACAGCGATTACGTCAAAGGAGTTGTCTGAATACTATTGACTTTCGCGATCATCATGGTAAGTTGTAATTAAGAATTAACAGGAGGCGGGATCGAACACCACCAAAAAAACCGCCTTAAATGGGTTGAAAGAAGTGGCTGTATTATTCTCCGCAGACAACAGGGCATCTGCAAAATATACTTCGTACATAGTATGTAGTTAATTTTACCAAAAGTGAGAATGAGGAGGGTATAGCATGGAAAAAGTGGGCCTACTTGCATAACGTTCAAACGAAGGAATAAGGTTTATATCCGAAGAACCAATGACCGTAGAGTAGATACGAATTCAAAAGGTCAATTCCTAGATATACCGGAATTTCCGGCAACTTGTCCTCGGGATCTTGCTTAGTCATTTGATCTCTTGACCATCGATAGCATGGCCAAGAGATCTGTTGACACGACGTGAGACTTTGATAGCCACTTGTATTTATATTTTACTCAAGAAGCGTTCAAAAACTTTCCATCTTTTAGAACTGCGGCCTACCTCTCAATCGAAACTGGAGATCTTTGGGCTCCTCCCTATTTGTGTTGCTTTCCCAGAAGGTTTTCTTACCTACGCCGTACAGGCACTACCTGTTGGGCTTCTGTCTTAAAGTGGAGACATTCCTCTGAGCCCTTGTCCTTCTACAAATTCTAGTTCGGTTTTGCTATCTTTACCTTCGGTTCCAAAAGAAATGCGCCTGTTTACGAAGACGCATATCTGCGGGAAATCTACCGCAAAACTTTTCAGTTTTGGTATCCTTAGAATGTGTGACAATGAGAGTGCTCCCCCTTTTACTTGAAACTAGGGGCTCGCTTACCAGGCGAATATCTCCATCTCCAAGAAACTTTTGTTTTGTAAGCCTAAGCCGGCCTTCCCGAGGAAAGCATCTTAATGTGACCTAACTTAATGCTTCAAAAAATAAACTAATCTGCCAAACGGTGATCATTGTACTCCCATGGCCAATCGCTCTTGTCCCTTCGAAGAAATGTAATGCACGATTTCCATCAAGCCCCTTGGTCCCACCCATCCTTAGAGCCCATAAAAATGTTTCATCTAACACAGTCAGCACCCAATCCGACCTGGAGGATTCCGAGGCTCGTTTCACCGCAAACCCAAAGCCTAGATCCCAGAATACGGCTCCCCAGAATTTTCCCCAGAATCGATTTTCGGAAACCCGACCCCTAAATCCCAAATCCCCAGTCCCCATTTCCCATTCCAAATCGAGGAATCCTTTGCCCTAAAACAGTCTCCCGGAATCCCAGAGTCGAGTTTCCGGAAACCCGCCGGCGAAAATCCTTCTCCAGCAAACCGTTTTCCGGAACTCGATTTCTGCGATGTGCAACAAAAGCACGTGATATGTTCATCGTCACGTGTCAGAACCCCCCTTTTTCTTCTGAAACCGAAGGAAAGATATTCGATGGAGTGGGAAAACGTAAGTCTTGGGATAATTTATGCTTCCACTTTCTTGGTAACTCGATATCTCTTTGGTGGGCATAGCTGCTGATTTTCGAGAGTCCTTTTCGTCTCGAGCAGGGGGATTCGCTAGTGGCATCAACGGTTTGCGCACCGAGTGCACATAAATCTTGACGAAATAGCCCTTGAAGCCCAATAAAGGTGATATTTAGTTATCTCAATGTCTCAGCTCCAGTCGGAGCATTAGAATTCGCATATGCGGAAGCTTGGCATTTTCTCGGAGACTTATTACAATTTAAACCTTAGAAAGCGTCTCGTCGGAGACTTTTTGCCCTTGACCTCCTCTCTGGCCAGGCTATGTGCATCCCCATTTATTCCCAAAGATCTTCTTAATATTCGAACAATAAACCCTCTTTTCTTCAAAAATTCTTCAGGCTGTTCATTATTCATTTTCAACGCCTCTATTCACTCCGTTTTTTTCCAGATTTCCATTGGTTTCTGCGGAATATCGTCTTACAAAGATTTCAACTATGGATACTTCCAGCTCCAAAGCTCTTGGTGAACTGAATCGTGAATTTTTCGAGTAAGTTGATCTTTGCCTGGATTCCTTTGGCATCCAGTGCTCACTTATAATCAAGCTCTGCTACGTCAGAATTTTTCAACGAGCCGTGGATTCGGGATCTTCTTGATCAAATCACTCTATTCCTGCGAGACAACATTGAGTGGATTGGATTGAACAATCCTCGCATTAGCCCTGAGAGATCTGTAAGGATGCTAGATTATGCGTGTGGCAACGGCACTGCATCCATGGCAAGGAAAAGTCAAATGCTGATAGAACAATTCGAGTTTCGCTAACAAAAACTTTAGGCATTGTCTCCATTTGTCTCAGAGCTACGAGGAATAGATATATCAAGCGGTATGGTCGAAAAATACAACACAGTTGCGAAGAAACAAGGATTTTCGGAGCACCAGATGTATGCCATACAAGGCAATCTCGTCGCAAATGACGTCGAAGATTCATTGTCGCCTCTCGGACGTAGGGACTTCTTTGCCTTCGACATCATAGTCATTTCTATGGCACTCCACCACATCATGGATTCCCAGAAGCTGATCGAAACACTTTCTCAGCGCTTGAATGAAGGTGGTGTTCTTGTTATTGTCGACTGGGTCTCTCCGAATGAGAGCGGGCACGCTATCAATATCAACAAACATGGGCACAAAACGCCTGGAGCTCATACGGTTGCTCATAATGGGTTTTCTTCAAAGGAAATTCTTGATATTCTTGCAGGTGCTGGCTTGAGTGATGTCGGAGTTTTACCAAATCCTCAAAAGTCTACAGTTCCAGAGATGATGGGCGGTGAGCAGCAGCTTTTTATTGCTAAAGGGAAGAAAAATTCAAAGTAGTAATATCCTGATCATTGTTTTTCTTTTCTTTTGTTCTAGTTTCAAGTCAATGAAAATAATTCTTAAAAATATGTTCCCATTTCGTGATCTCATACAGTTCTACCATCATCCTCGTCTTACACCGCTTTTAATTCCATGTTTACTTCCTGATCCCCTTTGCTTTTAACCATCATGCGGGACCTTCTATTTTCTTCCATCGAACAGTAAAGGATATAGTGGGATTGTCGGGGCGACGGATATCCATTATTTCTTTCATTTCTAGAATCTCCCATCTAAGGCCAAGGGCACGTTGAAGTTGACGTTTGGACCTTTTATCTGAGCCTTTCCATATCACATCCACCCTGGATTCGCCTCCAGGGGGTCTAGATGTGAATTGACTGTTCATACTGTCTATATATTGTGGAAGTTCCACCCTCCACCAAGGGGTCCAGTAGCCCTCGTTGTTGGGGAACGAGCTGGAGGCCTGCCCATCATGGACAATTAAAGTCATCTGCAAATTTGGCCCGTCGGGACCAAGGATACGGAATATGGCCTCGATGGCAGGGGATCTATATTCAACTCTTGTCCCCAAGTCTGTAGCACCGCGCACATCTACTGACGTGCGAGGGTATTGGTCTCGAGAGTGTACCTCCCGCAACCATCGCTTTTTATATGGCCCGGAAGATGTAATCGTTTCATCAAAATGCTTTATGACATCCATGGGCTTAGAAACGACCGCCTCAATGTGCAGCAGATAGCTCCGATTTGTGGCACCAATGCAGAGAAGAAATGAGAAGAGAGGATCCCAAGAATTAACGGTGGTGGCAGATTTGGGAGCTGTGAAAGCGAATTTATTGCGATGGTAAAAGATTGCTGCTGCCTCCTCAGCGATTTTTTTGTTGACCCGAAGCAGGCCGAGAGTTAAAGAGGATAGGTTTGGGCACTCGTCACGACTGGCACGGAAGGTATTGGTGCGCGGTCCTGAATAGACTGTTAGAGGCCCAGAAGCTACCAGGACATGGCTATAGATTTCGTTCCGAAGTTCTAACGATAGCAATAAGAAAGTTGCCATCGTATTTCAATTAATGATAAAGTTGAATGGAAGAGGATGGAAGTGGGGGTTTCATCTCATCATGCAAGCTTGAAAGTCCTTATCAACTGCAAGTCCTGCGCATGTCCTCACTGACGAGTTAGGTAAGTATCAAATGAGGATGAGCGATTCCTATAAGAGTATGGCTAACTTATAAGATTTCTTACTAAGAATATGAATGATAAAGCCGGTCTGTTAAAAATCGGGTTCGCGTTCAGGCCTAGTGTTAGTGCGTATTTGAAATCACGTGTCAAGGTTCACATCACTTAGTCTTAGTGTCAACAATATGTTTTAATTGATGCCCGTATCATTGGATTTGAAAATGTGATATCTGAAGCTTGAATGATGGTAGTTTCTCACGTTGTTTCTCTCTTCATTGCTCTGGCTATTTTGGGATGTTCGCCGCCTCCCCTCAGACACTCATTGAGCTACGAGTAATCCTTCTCTGGTCATATTTTTATGGCTGATGGACTCTTGTGTCGGTCACTTCAGAATCACCTAAAATTTTACATTCCTTGCCAAGAGAAAACGCTCTGGCTTATAATGAAATACAAACCACTAACGTCTGTACCTGCGTCGCTTGGTAGGACCGCCATGCCGACTTTAATAGCCCGTGAGCGGCTCGGTCAAGTGGCCGCGACTCTCAGCAAGCTACTGCGACTTCCGGTCTTCAAGGCGGTAACAAAAAGAGTTTGACTACAATATCATTCGATTCTGCATTAAACGAGCCACCAGTTTCTAATGGCACGACCGAGGAAGAATAATGTGCCATAGCTCTCCGAGGGATTTACATCCATCATTTGGCACGTTCCCAAGAACGAAAAACATCCGTCCTCTGCTGGACGAAGGACAGACTCACACACACTTCCCTTGAAAAAACATATAAGATCCTTTTCCGCTAGGGTTGTATTCCTTCGTTGGAATATGCCAAGCTTTCCACTGGATGTGAGAAACTGGGGCTGCCTGACGAGTCCATTGAGATATCTCATATGCTCGTCTAGGTCGCTAGGAAGATTGTACGGGTCGGTAGTGAGGTAATGGTAGCATTCCCGATATTTCGTGTACAGGCTCTCGAACTTTGAAGGCTCGCCCGAAAGTCGAGAGAGTAGACCAAGTGTCTTCATATTTAGCAATCCACGCAAGGTACCCTTGATCGGGCCCTGCCAATTTTGGAGCGTATCCTGCATCTCCAACGTTGGTCGGAGCCATACATCGACCATAGCCGTCATAGATATGCCTCGAATTTGAGCTGCCTTCTCTAGAATGGTGTCTTTGAACGCATTTAAGGCTGCCCCCGTTGACGCAGGGTTTATAGGAATGTCTCTTCGCTCAATGAAACCCGCTACTTCGTCTACTAGGAACCCTTGGACACACATCATTATGCCATCGTCCGAGAATGACACCTTGCTTCGTGCACCTGGAGTCTTACTCGGCCCAAGGTATCGAAAGTCCGGCACCCAAGTCGGGGAGTTCTGAAGATAGTTTTCGGTTGTGATCATTAGAGATAGACATCCTGTTTGCTCAAACAGGAACTTTGAGTATTCGCGATAGACCTTTTCAAAGTGGAGTTCAATGCTAGGCTTCAGGCTTTGGGGAAGTTTACTAATCATCCCCAAGGTGCCGTAGATCATATCGCGGGGCTCACTGGCCTTACGACCATGTAATTCTTGCAAGATGCTCATTAACTGCCAGGAAACATTTTCTGGATGGCTTGGCTTTGCTGCTTGTCCTCTGCCTGAGGCTATTTGATGAAACTGGCGCGCTCGAATGTACACTAAATGGTCTGCTGGAGCTTTGAAAGATGACAACATGGCGGCCCAGAATATTCCTAGAACTGTCAAAGGAATGACATGAGACCCACACATAATGTCTGGAACCTGTTGAGGGAGGCATATCTCTTGGAATGTCCAAATCCTGAAGAACCATTCTCGGCCGAGGAAAGATGTCAGAAACATCCTAGCCTGGTCCATGAACTGCGGATCTTCAATCCCCAGCTTATCAGCCAGAGGGTGGCGCTCGCATTCGTCTATAAACTTGGTATATTCGTCAATGCTTGAAAGGGGTCCGACCAGCTGCTTAGCTACCCTGAAAATGTTTCCAATAATAATGTCATCTTCTACGGAGTTTTCGCCAAGGAAAGCAAGAACCTTGGCAGAGGTGTATATATAACCCATACGAAGGATTTCATTACTTTGCTCTTTTTTATCCTGCTGGTTGATGCAGATGGCATCGATCCAGATTGGGCGATCCAGATCCATCTGGCGTATTCGACAAAGAGCAGCATGGAGATTCAGCCCGACCGGAAATGTATGCCCATTCAACATGATCTGCTGAAAAACATCCTGTTTGCCCCAGACATACGAGAGAGCGACAAAATCCGGCGGCGACTCGGCTTGTAAGGTGATATGTTCAAGTTCGCAGATGATGGGTTCTCCCCAGCTACCTCTCCTTATTTTGATGACGCGGAGTTCATTTTCTCCCATGGCTTGGTAGTTGAATGGAGCCGTAGACTCGGCCATGTCGGGCTTCTTGCTATTCAAAATGAATTAGCCGGTGTAGTAGAACGTTAGTTGAGAGGGTATTATCGAGCAGGGAGGCAGTGACTGTAGTGGAGTGGCTGTAATTAAAGAAGATCGTGTACAGTACTACTGTATAGTATACTCGCTGGGAAATTTAGTATTTTCTTTTGAGAAAAGATAGAGGAAGGAAGTGGTCGTGCTACCGGGAAAGACGATAATCCCTGATAGTTTAAATGGCTTAAATGGAGAGGGTTGTCCTACTATTACTAATACGTTTTGGGCGGAGCGGGTAGGGGCTGACAGGGCTATGAGTGAGACTTGAGGCATGTGATGAATATATAGCAACTGCGCGCAGAGCCTCAAGGGCTATCTAGACCTATCATCCCCAAGCCTACGTAATCTCTTATCTGCAATTTCCATATCGAGACCGTGTCAGCAGCAATGAGGTTGATTTAACCATCATTTTTAAAACATCACAGCCGCCACTAAGCTCATCACGGCCTATAGAACGAGATGATTGGTGCTGAGAGGAATAAATCACGCATAAAAAGAAAGCAGGGCGCACCTGTCCAATACGAGCGTGGAAAACCAATAACTTAACCCATATTTTAGGGAGATTATTGTAAATCCTACATATGCGGCTGACTAGGGATCCTTGATCGCCTGATTGGAGACACCGACACATATTGCGATACGGAGTATCGTATGACATAACGCGACCCGCCGCCACAAGGCTAAGAATGACTTCTCCTTAATAGAGAGAGAGACTCGAAAATCTTAATGGTGGTATTACGAATCAAGGAGCCACAATATACTAAAAAATAGGTTCTCAACAAATCAGGAGGGCGGCGACGACGAGATCGTAATTTTCGGAGCTACCGGGCTAGGAGTGTCCAGGACTGGCACAAAAACACAAACTGATATAAAAGTAGCAGAAATTTTGAGGTGTTTACAGAAGTGAAGCTGTTTGAATTCAAAGTACCTATGGCTTGTCTCGTAACGGGTGCAGTCTCGCTACATAGGGACAGATGTTACCAAAGTACATCCAATGCTTGATTCAAAGGAACTCCAACTGCATTTGCGCACTCATGATATCTTTTCTTTCAATCCCACTCCTCTCACACATTCCCCGAAATATCCCCTTAGCATCATACAACTTTAATGGAGGGTTGATCTCCGCTACTTTTCCATCGTCAATGACGCATATCCTGTGATATCCAATGACGGTTTTAAGCCTATGTGCAATACACAGCAGTGTCTTTCCCCTGAAGCCTTTCATGATGGTCTCTTGTACTTTTCGATCGCTCTCAAAATCAATAGAGCTTGTCGCTTCGTCGCAGACAATGATCTGAGATCCACGAACAAGGGCGCGAGCTAGTGCCATGAGTTGTCTCTGCCCGAGAGAGAAATTTGTGCCTTCCGCTTCAACTGCCGCTTCGAGAGTAATGCCACTTTGGGAATCATTCAAGGCAACTAACTGAGCTTGACGAAGGGCCGTCCACAGATCTAAGTCGGTGTGTTCATTGAAAGGGTCGAGGTTGGACCGGACTGTACCACGAAAGAGGGTGGGGTCTTGAGGAATGATAGACATGCGAGAGCGAAGATCATGGAGTCCGACCGTATTGATATTGATATCGTCGATTTCAATAGATCCTTCAGATAGCTCCACTAGGCGGAAGAGGGAAACCATAATGCTTGATTTCCCCGCACCAGTCCGACCTACAATTCCAAGTCTCTCTCCTGGCTGAATATCGAGATTCAACCCCTTGAGAATGAGTGGCAAGCCTTCTCGATACCTCATTTTAACATCTTTGAATAGAATTCGACCATTTTGAGGCCATTCGGCCAGGAGATTCAAACCGGAAGTTTCCGCCGACGCTTCCTCTGGGATATCTTTGCCGTAGTAATGAATACGCTCAGCAGCATTCATATTGTTCTCCACATCTGCAACTTGACGAACAGTCAACCCTAACAGTTGCATTATTGTAACAAGATACGATAAAACCAAGCCGCTAATACTTGGAGAGATCGCAAAGCGATTAGTAACCACAAGTATTCCTGTAATTAGGAAAAATGTCACGCCAATAGCGTCAAGCCTGATACCCAACCATCTCTGATTTGCAAACGTGAGATAGTATGCCGAGTCCATATTGTCAATGGCATTAAGTAGGCTCTGTGAAAAATTTTCTTGCACCCCGTAAGCTCTGATTGTTGCTGTTCCTGAAATGGCTTCGTTGAATTGGGCAAAGACCGAGCTCCGAAGTACCGATTCATGCCGTTTAATTTCTCTGGCTGAAGCCCTATAATACGAGGAAATGAACAGGTAAACAATGAATAGGGGACCTAATGCCGCGGCAAAGTAGTAGTAATAAGCAATAATAAGAATGAAAACAGAGATAACTGCTCCAATAGCTGTACCTGCAACTCTCATTGCCTCCGTCAAATTATTATCCATAACGTCGATATCTTTCGAAAATCGGTTTATAATACGCCCTAGTGGTGTGGTATCAAAGAAAGATACCGGAGCTCTCATGACGCGGTGAACTGCGCGGTGAAGCATTCTCTTGCTTGCCTCTGTTCCGAAAACGGAGAGGGATAAAGTAAAGATGAAAAGTAGTAACGCTTGCGCGACTCCAAAACCTGCATAAACTCCAACCTGATTCCCATTAGCACTTATCTCTCAATATGAACAGATAGTACTTACGTAAGTCCCAGTAGAAAGGTGAAATTGATCGGCTGACCACCAAGCAAGCCATAGATTTGTCACGATATTTGCCCCTTGGCCCACAGCTAAAGTCAAAAGTATGAACGGTAGAACAAGAATAGATCCAGTCGACTTCCAATAATCGGCATATACGGCCCAAGAAACACTGGAAACCTGGCGATCTTCTTCCTGCATAAGGTTAACTTGTGTTTTCTTTCGAGATAAGTTTTCCTTTTTTGCAACTTGAACTTCGTCACTATTTTCTTCTTCGAATTCTCCCTGTTGATCTACATCTATTGTTGCCATTATCTGTTGAAAATTTTTATTCTCTGCCACAAGATTTTCAAAAGTACTGAACGCAATCACTTTTCCTTCATCCATCAGGAGGACTTTGTCGCAGCGTCGAAGAACATTGAGTTGATGGGTTGCAAGGATACGGCATTTGTTTTTGAGCACGCCACAGATAGCTTTATCCATGATTTGAGCACCGACCTGAGCATCAACGGCAGCTAGAGGATCATCCAACAGAATGATATCCGCATCAAAGTATATAGCACGCGCAAGACTGATGCGTTGCTTCTGACCGCCCGATAAATTGATCCCTCGTTCTCCGATTTCAGTGAGACTGCCGTGAGGAAGAACTTGAAGATCATGCTCGAGGGAGCAAGCCTTGACTATTTCGTTGTATTTCGCTTCATTATACTCTTTTCCAAAGGTAATGTTATCGCGCACTGTTGAATTCTGGATCCAAGCAACTTGAGGACAGTATGCACGACTGCCGCTGAGATTTGCTATTCCATCCAGCTGCCGCATCTCGCCTACAATAGCGGAAAGAAAGGAGGATTTCCCGGATCCAACCCCTCCAACCACTCCGATCAGTTCCGACTGACCTACCTTAAGAGATATATTCTCTATAGTAAAAGGCTGCTTATCTGGCGATACAATTCCATTTTCATCCAATCTCGTCGGGACCTCTTTTCCAGTATCCGGCATTTTTTTCTCCTTTTTTGCTTTCTTCAATTCTCGCTTGGCAACTTTAGCATCTTGTTTTGCCTTCATTTTCTGTCCAGGCGTCATGTTTGGCTGTTTCATGTGTTCTTCAGGGTCTGGAGGGCTCGTTTGTTCCCAAGTAAAAGATGCATTATGAAATTCCAAAGCATAGTCTCCGCCTTCGTTCAACTCAATGGTGTCGATGCTATCCTCTGCCATTAGAAACAATTCTATTCTGGAAATAGCTTGAAGAGCATCAGCCACTAGTCCCAAAATCATTGGTAATATCATCAACGGCATTTTTAGTTGGTTGAATAGGGCAAGGGACGAGAAAATCGGAGCCGGATTCAGAGAATGCTTGGTCAGTGAATAAGTAATAAACGCCAGCATTGATGCAAAAATGGGAATTGCGCTGCCGATCGAGTTTGAAGCGTTTCGTATAGCGAGAAGCATGCGAATTGATCCAATTTCTTGCTTCCTTATGGCAGCCAATCTCTGCATGAAATCTGCTTCCCAGCTGTAGTACTTGACGAAACGAATGGCTTGCAAGACTTCCTGCATCATCGTGATGCGTTTATCGGTAAATTTGTTGATAATTGCACGACGCTTGAATAACAGAGACACAAACAAGCCCATGATGGGAACAGACAGAAAGAAGAATGCAATTCCGACGACAGCACTGTAGCCTAGATTGATGATTAGGAGAACAATAGTAACGATCATTGAGAGCGGGGAGGTCCAGACATGATGAAACCATCCGGATGCTTGGTCTATGCGGTGAGTATCGACTGACATGAGATTGACAATCCGCCCGTTGCTCCAAGCTTCGGGTTTATCTTTCTCTTTGATGCCTCTCTTTTCATCCTGATTTTTGAGCTGTTTGGCATAGAACTGCTTCTCTTCCTCACTTCCAGGCTGGATTTCAACCGGAAGTGCTTCAAGTTTTTGACTGCCTGCTTTGGCACGACTAGATATGGTCATGGCTTTATCAAATATGATAGAAATCAGTGCAGACCGGACCTGGCCGCCCACAATCATTCCACGATAAAAGAAGTGATTACTACCAAAGCAGCCGAATACTTGCATAACTGTAATAGCAATTACAAGTCCAATACCTTCCGCAACTGGCGGAGCTTTTGTGTGTAGTTGTTTAGATGTCCAGGCTCTCACTATGAAAGATATGAGGTATTTGATGACGAATGGCACGAAAACTTGTGTCATGTTGGCAATAATTGAGGAGATTCCGCCGATGACAAAGTCTGTTTTGAATGTTTTGAATATAGCCATTGCAAGTGGTCGCTTAGATTTATTTCGAACATTGTCGTGGAATGTCCGTTTTAGTTGGGCTGCAAGATTGTGTGTGTTGCGGTTTGGGTTGATTAGCCAGATATCGTTCAGCTCGAGAGGACGAGTGTAGCCAACCTATACCGTATCAGTTCGAATCCAGGAGACTTTACATAAAGGATTTGGAAAACATACTGAAAGAAGTGGAGATATCCATGAAAATGTGAGGAGGCTGAAGAATCCTGATGAAAACTCGGGAGAAGCTAGGCGTTGTGTTGGAACTGGCATTTTAGGACGAGCTTTGAAAGGATTGATTCTAGTAAAGACACCAGCTCTAGTCCTCCCTTCCGCTGTATTCTTTTTTTCATCCATTTGCTGATATTTAGATATACTTGGCTTAATTCGAGAAAATGTAATTATGATGGAATTATTGAAGTTTGTGGAGGAAAGTTCAGTCGGAAAGCAGCTGGAGGAAAATAAGTTAGAGTAAAAAGTCAATTGAGACAAGAAGGGTATTTTACTCAATCTTATAGCTAGGAGGAAGCATCAGCTCCCACCCACTGTCACATTTCGGGGCCCGATGTCCTTGACAGAGTCAATGGCTATCGGCCGCTGATTTCCTGATTTGGAAGTATCGGGCCCGAGCCCCTGTACTGCAACAAGAGATTTCACATCGAGCCCAAAGACATTTCGTCTAAAATGGTTGCCTGTTCCAACATGCACAATTATGTAACCGGTAGAAATTACTATACATCTTATGTGGCTCGTTGGACTCATTTATATCACGACAGTCTTCCAATAGCAAAATCAGAGAAAATAGAATCTAAGTGAAGAGACGGGGTTTTAGTAGTATCACTGCTTCTCAGCCTCGCGTCTAACATTCTCCGCAGTCTCTCTGATGACTTCCATTTCATCCATAATTTTCTCAAGAGTTTCCCTTAATCCCACTAGGAATTTACCATTCTTCGCCAATACCCTTGCCTCCGACTCACGTAAGGCTTCTATATTGCTGCAAATTTCATCAAGAACTTCGCTGATTTCTACGCTGAGAATATCTGTAACTTCCTCAAAAAGTTCAAAGAGGGCCTTTTGTAACCGGTTGCGAATAGCTTCAAATAAAACTGGGTGGCGAGAAGACCCAATTGCCGCACAGAGGCGGCTAAGACGTCGTTGGGTTACAACCGATCTGGAAGTATTTTTCGCATAGCTATCATGGCAGCAATCTATATACGCTGTGCGCATCTCTTCAAATATATATGAACTACTATGATTTTCGGTTGTGTCACATTTGATTGCGCTATAAAAAATTGTTAGCATGCCACCGAGAACAATATATCACAAGCCCTGGAGGGGCAGTCGCTTACTTGAATTTTTTTTGAGTATTATATTGAACTTCAGAAAATTTATACTTTAGAGAATCAATATTTGTCACAAATGATTCTGCAAATAGCGGTACATCATGAAAGTCTTGGAATGCGTGTTAGTATAATGTCCTACGAAGGAAGAGTAACACCAAATAGGGCCGAAAACCTTTTACATGAATAGTTAGCTGATCTAGCAACATTATAATTGTACTTTGGAGCTCTTCAAAAATGCCCTTCGATTTTACCGAGAATATATCCCAAGAAGAAGCCATTGCTTCAGACATCGGTTGAATGAGCTTCAAATTCAATTCAGTGCTGTCTTTGCCTTCTCCGAATTTGCTGTTTTTGCGGCACAATGCGGCTACTTGAGCTTTGGAATGGTGAGTATGAATCCTAGTTCGCAGATTTATCACTTACCGGGAGAAAGCTTATAGAATCATTAGCATCGGGTACTGAGTAATGAGTATCTTCACTTACATTAGTTGCTATGCTAGTTAAGATCTGTAGCGCTTCTTCGGTCCAAGCTATAATATTTGGGTCTAAATAGCATAATTTAGCAAGCTTCTAACAATTTTGCAAGTTGGAAAAGCGAACTCATTGGCTGTATCAAGATATTTCGTGATTTGTTGATGTGGGTCTCTCGGGCCGCCGATATGTCTTTAAGAATAGTCTGAACAGTTAATTTCGGCAAGACAAATATACGGCACTTTCAATGGCCACAGGTTTCTTAAAAGCATATCATACCTGTCGAAGATCATTTTGAAGTGTCTTTAACATTTTTTGATCCGTCGTATCATTCGCTAGAGTCTTTTGAGAACCCCCAGCCAGCCAGAGTTGAACCCGCTGGACAAGCGTTTTGACGCTAACAGTCAAAAAATGATGGGAAACATTGAATTGTGCGCGAGCTGGAATTGTGTGACAGTGAGTTCTCAGGGCAGGTATGCCGCTACCTCTGATTGCTAGTTCGCGGACTATAGGTCCTCGGCGACTTTTTTTGTATGCCATGTTAGATACACAGAATATCGGGAGCGGTCGGCTCTTAAGCACGTTCTTATGCTTGCTTCGAATTACTTTCTCGATGTAATCATTTCGAGCCGTCATGAAAGTGAAGTCTAGCCTATTTCATGTCATCAGCACAATAATTCCTTAGGCATAAAATACTCACTCGTCTCGAGCGTCATTTATCCGGCCATAAATTCCTGCCTCACTGGCGTTGGCTTCAAGGTATTCGATAGCCTTGTCAAGTCGAATAACATTTTCAGCCGTGGCGCTTCTACTATCCTTGAAGATTTCTCTTCTCATCTCATCATCATCTAGATCCTAGAAAAGTTTTAGTTTAATATTTTGGATTGGAATGTCTGCACTTATAACCTCAGATCTGGTGCAAACTAATGAAATCCCCTGTGAAGGCCTTCCCAGAGTCTTGTTAAAGATCATCTCCACAGTTTCGCTAGTGGCAACCCTTGCTATATCTGCAACAACAAACAGTTCTTCACAGTTAAGCATGTATTGCTCAGCTATCTTAACACGGGCATTATTCAAGTCACGAAAGCCTATAAGGATGATCTATTAGCTTTCATATTTATTGAGGTAATGAGAGAGCTCATACCTGGAAGGTC
Organism: Haplographium delicatum; assembly: GCA_037952705.1. Classification (NCBI taxonomy): domain Eukaryota; kingdom Fungi; phylum Ascomycota; class Leotiomycetes; order Helotiales; family Hyaloscyphaceae; genus Haplographium; species Haplographium delicatum. The sequence continues at coordinate 211,416 of JAPZPC010000036.1, forward strand.
AGTAAGAATAGCTCCACTCTTTAATACTTGAGAGCTAAGGTATACTCTATAACTTATTAGCATAGATACCTGAGGACTAGAGAAACTCTCTTACCGAATGACCTTAATAAATGGCCAAAGATTTCCATCCAGGAACTCTTTCATTAGTTTATTAAATTCATCCACGGTGTTAGCACTTCCAAGCCATCCACTCTTGTATGAGTCCTTTGGCCACTTTAGGGTATTGGCCCATAATTTAAGTTGTCTTTGAATATTTTCCTCGGCTCCATCACTTGAGTCTTTTAAATAATCCTGCGTCAACCCGCTCTGAGACCCAAAGGCGGCTTTTAAAATATCCCAAGCTACGTTTGACTGATCCTCCGATTTGTTCTGCTCGCCATCTACTCTACTTTCGTCGTCATGACCAATTATGTGAAAGCGTCGATAGCTCCGAACGAGCTCACGAAGTTGTTTGTCAATCTCTAGATCAGTCATTCTGTCGATTTCTATTGTGTATGCCGCTGTATGATGCTGCTTCTTCAGTCGATATTCTGTGACTACACTTGTACAAGCAGTACCAAGACCAGTCTGATGTATTAGTCCTTGATCATGTTAGTGGAAGATATGAACCTTACCGTGCGTGCAATATCAATTCCATCGAGAAGAGAATTGATTAAGCTGCTTTTTCCTATGTGAAAAAAAATTAGCCAAGATTCGATTGAAACACTTCAGCACACATACCAACTCCAGGGTCTCCCACAATTCCAATTTTACAGATGGAAGGTGCATTGAATTGTCCAAGAGTATTTGCTGTCTCAATGATATTAAAAATTTGTGAATCCTTGTCTTGAGCTAAGTCACACTTCTTGAGTTCGGTTGCAATGTTTTGTGCAATCTCCTTTCCCGACTTGATCGCTTCTTGAAACCTTTTATTGAAGTACGGCATGTCGGGTGGTTTTTCATTGCTGACTTTGTATTTATTTTTTATTGGCGCGCTACTAGCTGGTGGTTGAGGTGGAGCACTAGATGCTCTGAATTGAGTGGTAGCAGGAAATAGGATGGAGGCAGACGTTTCAAGGTTAGACTTTTTAGCGGAATCTGAGCCGGTGGGGAAGATTCTACTTCTTACTCTCGGCGGCAAAATTTTCCTGGGGTTATACTTCTGAGGGTTCTTCTCGGCTCGATTCATTGGATCGGGTGTTGCATTGTGGAGGCCATGGAATGTGAAAATGGAAGAATCGGACGCTTTCTCGAATTGGTGTAGATTGGAACGAGTTACAGGGGGGTTCAAGTTGACTTGTTTGAACGAATTTACTATGCTATTAGCTCCATCCTTAGACGGTAGCATACTGGAAGAAGAAACACCCGAAAGTTCAAATAAGGGGGTTGATGGGGACTCGATTGTAGGAATTGGAATATCTTCTGGTCGAGAAATCGAAGATGCCGGCATTTCAAAGGAGAACGATGCGAAAGTTTGAGGCAATACTTTCTCACTTGTGTTCTCTATTGAAGGAGAATTAGGTTTCTTCTGAAATTGGTCGTCAGAATCCATGACTTCAGGCTTAGAATATCGCCAATTATGAGTATACTGAAAAATCGAATATAACTAAGTGATCGGTACAAGCTCACTTGATATAGTTATGACCGAGCTCGATATGGCTTCGAAGGTCGCCAAGCGGAAGTCTGCATGCGACCACTTCTTCCAAGCGAAACGAAAAGTCCTTAAGTGAAAGCCACCAACAAAATCCAACATAGCTGAAACAAAAGCCGGCACACAAACCTTGCAAATGGAAACAACTTCGCATATACGGCGAGGGTGTGGCGTTAATAATATAAAAATTTTAAGGCCATTTGCAGAGCCTCGAGAGCTAAACCTAGCGCGTCCCCCCACGTATCAATAACGTAGCTGAGAGTTTGGACCAAGTGATCGGAAATGAATAGATACCACTTTCCCCATTGATAATTGTGATGAGTTATTTTCTACCAGAAGTTAGATAACCCTGGTGTAGAATGCCAATAGGATAAAAGCAAGATTAAAAGGAGTGGCACAGAAACGGACACCGAGGATAAGAAGTACAAATCCCTTCATTTACAAGGTCTCGTGTTACAAGATACTGCTTTAATAAGCCTGTAGGAACTCGTTCCAGCGGTCCCAATCCATGTCATTCATGGGATCCGCTCCCAAACCCAACTGCATGGTAAATTCTCCGTCGGGATCTACTAGCAGACCGTTCAAATCCAGCGCCGTTTGTAAGCTTTCCGGCGGAGCAGCGCCATTACCAACCCCGCTGATACTTGTCACAGCCAGGTTCTGACGCATCGAAATCAAGGATTTGATAAATTTTGGGCTGACATCCTCTATTATTGTCGGCCCGTCTTTAACTAGCGCTCTTTGCCGAGTCTCCCATGCCTTCAGAGTCAGGTCTCCGAGAGAGAGGTAAAACTTATTAGATGAATCCTCGATTAGCTCCGGGTGATCGTCATATAGTAACCCAACCTGGTTCCATGCGGTAGACACTAAATCACCTATGGTGTGACGACGTAATTCGCTGATAGTGTAGATAAAGGCATCCATTTGTGATCTAGCCACCATGTGTGACAGCAGGAATTTAGCAAACGTAGTGTTTTTGCACTTATGGTCAAGCTCAAGAATTTTGACGCTAACATGGAATAACATATCGCTATCCTCGGGTGACATGTTACCTTCTGCATCGGTTCTATTTCGCGGGTGGTGTGCCATAAATCTCATTCTGCAGACAGCAAGATGGGTGATATTTATAGCCAATGCATGTAGTGGTATTCGAGGATCGCAATGACGAAGGTACTTATCGTTGTATAGTTTTTCGAGCTCGCTGATAGCTTGATCTTTGAGGCTTAAAGGCTGAGTAGAAGTTATGAATTCCCGAGGTGTGGGTTTGAAAACCTTGCCCGCGAGGGCTGAGGTTCGAATCCATTGAGGAACTTCGTATTTCAAAAGACAGTATAGCATCTCCGTTGTACCCGTATGTTCCATCGGAGGTTCTGCCATACTTGGGTGTAATTCGGAGTCGTTAATATTCAATGGCATTCGAATGTCATCAAATTCGGAGGGAATGGTTTGCCCAGCCGTTGCTTGACTTGCACAGGCATCAAGTCCTCTTATTTGCCACCACAACCGGATTCGCATTTCCCTTTCGAAGAACGATATCTCAGGGGTTGTCTTATCGCGGTGTAAGCCAATTTTCTGCCCAATTCTAACAGCAACTGCACTTAATGTAGCGGTAGCATCGGATTCTCGATCGGCCAACTAGAAAAATGAGTTAGAAATGTTATTTAACGATAACTTCATATTCCAAGGAATTTCATCAATATATATTTTTGTTCATCATAAAAAAAGAAATGCGACCACTGAAAACGTACCAGATGCAAAACAAAAGCCTGTAAAACTTCCAAATCTCTAGTTACCAGGAGGTTAGCCGCCATAAGTGACCTGTTGGTACCACTGCGATAACGTTCTAGAAGAATAGCTCTATCTTCTCCAAATAATGTTTGACATTCGGAGGATGACAACGAAGCAACTGCTAGTGTGTAAACCGCGAACATGACAGCTTCAGTTGGTTTTTGAATCCCTTCAAGATTCCAAACAAGTTCAAAAATTCGTTGCTGTAATGTGGGGACATGTATTAGTTTAATTAAGGGATTGATGTTTTCAACAAATATTTGCCACATTCGAAAGATGTGTCTCGGCTCTGGGTGAAGCTCAAAAGTGTCGGGAATAAAGGCAATTGAAGTCAATAGAAGAGGCTCTGGGGTTGAAAGTTTGTTGTTCAAAAGGCCTGGACTAGAGTTTGAGGGATTATCGTTGTCACCAGTTGGTAGTCTTCGCATCGGAGGATTTTGTAACTATAGTCATAATTAGACTTCTAATAACACTTGATTATTGAAAATTCTACGTACTTCATTACTCAAACTCGACCAATTACTTTTAGGATCGGATCCAGGCGGTATCCCTGCGGATACAACTGACGACATGACTGTTGGAGATGGAGAGCGGGCTACCTTCGTCCGCATTGTGAACAATGACGGAGTATTATTGAATTCTTTCTCCTGAAATTTGTCTTCGAACGAAGAAGGAATCCAGCGTTTATTGTCATAAGGGCTGAATTGGATATTATTCTTCCTTAAGAGATCCTCATATTGGCCTAGCCGAGAGAGCAGATCCTCGTCAGCGGGCCTCTTTCGAGGTCCGTGTGACGGAGTCGGCGTTTGGTAGATACATTGAGAGTTCGATTTTGCACAATTTGAACAAGGCTCCGTCTTGTTGCATTTAATTTTGCGTCGTGAACATAAGGTACAGGCATGCTTCTGGACAGGCTGTGAATGTATGTAGGTGGATGCCATGGTTTTGATTGTAACGGCCAAGGTAAATATCTATTGACAGTGGCTTGTTGGTAATCTCAAGGAGTGAAAAATCCCAAAGTCTGCGGCCAGAGGTGGTGGGTTGAAAGTCCGTGGGAGGATGCCTCGGGGTGGCTTACGTAGAATTCCGTCGGGCCCGATTGTCCGACGACCCGAAACCCTTGTGTAATCAACACACAGCCCTTTCGGAACGTCGGAGCGAATATGGCACCGATGCTATTGGAGCATGACTCCAGGAAATATGATCCCCTACTTGGCAAAAAGGATAGCACAAATAGGGATGGCAAGATGTCGTTGGAGGACTGTGTCACGTGCCAGAGTGCTAAACGAAGATACTCCGTCTGGTCTTTTGATGAGAAGTAATGCTATGCATTAAATAATGTAAACGTAATGTAGGTATGCTACAAGGGAGTTTGCGAGGTAGTTTTTATTTCTACCATTTCTTGGGAGCGGTAAGTACAGCCCTAGAGAACACCGCACTAGCTAGAGGTTCTGACGCTTTTGCTTTTTGTTTGGCATCAATACCTATCCTGTCCGTGACAGGAGTAGCATTGATGATATTATCAAACTCATCATCTTCGCCATTGTCGGAATCTGGCTCAATATCGGAATCTTCTTCCAGGGGAACTGGCCGAGATACTTTCTCCGGCGGTTTTTTCCCTCCACCGTCTGTTAGATTTGAGAATGGTTTCGAGGCTAATACTTTCCGCCTCAGCTCAGCCATCTCTTCTTCGTCGTCTTCGTCTTCTGAGATATCAAATGGATCTCTTTCTTCTTCTTCTTCTTCGTTTTCTTCTTCGTCAGCTACCTTTATAGGCTTCTTTCCTAAATATATTCCATCTACTTCGCTCCCGCTCCCGCTCCCTTCGACATCGCCTTCTTCCTCGTCCTCATCATCTGAGCTGACGGGCATCCGGTGGTTTGAATTGCCTCCCTTCCACATATCTGCTTCTCGGCCATCCTCTCCATCGGCCCTGCTATCAGCATACTCCTTCTCTAGCCGGACCATCCAAGCTTCCTCTGTCTTCTTGATGTCTGCCTCGTCTTTGCAAGCCGCGTATCTCTTTAAAATGGACGAGTTGATCTCCAAGAAGGCTTGTCCATATGAAAAATGCGACAGCACCTCTTCAGCCCACTCTGGGTGTCCACAGATGTAGAATGCCGCCCCCAACGCTTCCACACAATTTAATCTCCACGGCTTGCCATAATTGACACTATTTGCCGCCACCAGATATGGCAAAAGCCTCTCACACTTTCCCCCGATCTTCGGCCACGGCACTTCTTTCACCCTCGCCCATGAACATTCCACGACTGCAGCTCCGTATTGTTCCATGAGCTCTCGATCGGCGGGAGAGATAGTTTGTTTCGCATTGGGGCTGATGATGACCCCCGAGTGTTTTTGGCCCACATGAAGCTCACGCATAAGCCCAATCTTCATCAGTTTCTTCCCCGAACATCGTTTGGGATCGCAATGTCCCAAATCCCAGCATGCTGCTTTGAAGGAGGGGCGGGGTGCGGGGTGTTCACCATCGTCGTTGTCGGGGCGCGGACCCCTCGGCCTGGGCGCATTATTGTACTTCTTGCCTCGAGATGAGAAGTTGTCCTTCTTATGTCGAACCATAGTGAAGTATTGGCTAAGAGTGCGTTGCGACGTCGGGGGGTGCGAAGAGGGTGATTTTGTTTTTCGCCCCAAGTTTATTGAAGGTCGAAAAAGCTACAAAGCTAGAATTGATAGTACATATCGCACTGTACTTCGTACTAGGCTAAGTCTAGTTCCTACAGTGCAGGCCGCACGTCTCGCTTCCACGCGCAGTCAGGCAGAGAACAGACCAAAACCATAAATAACCCTGGCCATACGAAATAACCTACGTATACAGGAGACTTCGTGTTGGACTCCCCCACTATCTGCCGCCTAACAACCTCCCTTTGTGCTTCGCGCAACAAGCTACCTGTTCTCTTCTCCCACTCCTCTCCGGTGGTGATACCTTCGAACAGCCCTCCAGATGGAGGCAACGTCTGCGCGAATGGCGGCCAGAGACCGCTTTGGCGCCATGGGAGATCCAGGACCATCGACCCTCCAACGATACATCCAGCAAGCCTGCAGTCCCGATAATTTCGAGCCCAATCTCGCTCTCGACCTCGAAATCGCAGACCTAATCAATTCCAAGAAGGGGAATGCGCCGAGGGAGGCCGCAGTGGCCATCGTCAATTACATCAATCATCGAAACCCTAATGTCTCTCTGCTGGCGCTTGTCTTGTTGGATATCTGCGTCAAGAACTGCGGCTACCCTTTTCACCTTCAAATTAGCACAAAGGAGTTTCTCAATGAGCTGGTTAGGAGGTTCCCAGAGAGACCCCCCGTGAGGGCGACGAGAGTGCAGCTGAAGATCTTGGAGGCGATTGAAGAATGGAGAGGGACAATATGCCAGACCTCACGATATAAGGAGGACCTGGGATTCATCCGAGATATGCACAGGCTTCTGAGTTACAAGGGATATGTTTTTCCGGAGGTCAGAAGGGAAGATGCTGCAGTGTTAAATCCAAGTGATGTGAGTCGCATCTGTGGGAACTTTCGCATTTTGCTAATATTTGTTTAATAGAATCTCAAATCTGCGGAGGAAATGGAAGAAGAGGAAAAAGCTGCGCAATCCGCAAAGCTTCAAGAGCTGATTCGCCGTGGCGGACCAGAAGACCTCCAAGAAGCCAACCGATTGATGAAAATAATGGCCGGCTATGACACGCGGCAAAAAACCGATTATCGCGCCAAGGCAGCAGAGGAAGTAGGCAAAGTCCAACAAAAAGCTAGATTATTGGAAGAACGGCTTGAGGCCTTCAAACCAGGCGATGTTATGGTGGAAGGGGATGTATACGAAGAACTAGCCTCTGCTTTGCAGAGCGCTCACCCAAAAATTCAGCGGATGTGTGAAGAAGAATCTGATGACCACGAAGCAGTGGCAAAACTTCTGGAGATAAACGATAGCATACATCGGACAGTTGAAAGGTATAAGCTAATGAAGAAGGGGGATGTGGATGGAGCATCCAAAATCGCAAGGGGAACGCTAGGCACGACTACTGGTGTGGGCAAGAATGCAGCAAATGAGCTGTCTCTTATTGACTTTGATGCTGAGGCCGAAACAAATGGCGGGGAATTGAATGTTGCTTCTTCGGCAGGCCCTGCGACTGGCGGCCAAGCAGGAGGTTTAGAAGATGATTTGCTTGGATTGTCTATGGGAGACAGTACGTATGGACAAACAGGTGGTATTGCACTGGGATTTGGAAACAATACAAGTAAGTTTATATTGAGAATGCGGAGAAACAACATTCTAACCTGACTAGACCTTCCAGGCCCCGCATTGATTTCTTCTACGACCGAATACAGCTCAGCAAGAGGCCCGACTCCCACAAGGTCTCCAGCTCCACCACCAACTCAAACAAAGCCTGATTATTCCTCATTTTCTGCATTTGGATCTACCCCCTCGATCTCACAGTCAAGTACACCTCAACCTTCAATGTTTCAGCAACAAGCCCAACAAGCTCAGCAACAAGCCCAACAAGCTCAGCAACAAGCCCAACAGGCTCAACAACAAGCTCAACAGGCACACCAACAAGCTCAACAGGCACATCAACAAGCTCAACAGACCCACAAAGCGGTGGCAGGCCTGCAACCAACTTCAGACCCCTTTGCAGCCCTTGCAAGTCCCGTCAAGCATTCAACACCTGAACCTACTCGTTCCATTTTTGATTTCTCCAGCACGCAAAAGCCAGCTGCAACCGCCCCAGCTGCAGATGATGAAGAATGGGCGTTCTCATCAGCCTTGCCAGAAACACTCCCTTCATCCATCACGATATTAGTGAGTGACAGCACCTTAAACATCTCATTAGACGCGATGCGGGAAGCCCATACAGCATCTGTGATAACTATGACGCTGTCGTTCTCAAATAAATCGGACCAACCCATCTCGGAACTTACATTCATGGCCGCTGTCACCAAGGTATTTTCTCTCCCTCTGCACTAAAACCCTTCTCTCCTTTCTCCTATGACCGGCAAATAACAAAATTTACCAGGGCTACACACTAAAACTCCAACCGCAATCCGGCCGCCGTCTCCAACCTCTCGAGCGGGCCGGCGTCACACAGATCATTTACCTCCACGGAGTCGAGCAAGGGAAAGGCCATGCAGTGAAATTAAGGTGGAAGGCGAGTTATAAAGTCGGTGCTCAACCGGTAAACGAGCAGGGCGAGATTCAGAGCTTGGATATCGCATGATTTTTGTAATCTCGACAAAAGAGGAAAAAAGGTCGGGATTGAAGAAAAAGATGAGGGGAAAAGTGCGCTGGCAATCTTAGATAGACCGAATGATATATCGGGACGCAGAGAGAGAGAAATGAATTGTGGCCACTACGGCTAGGTTTGTCTGAACCGTTTTATTCCTCCAGAGTGAAGTTTTTACAACAGTGAGCTGTGCATTATAAAATTTATAGCTTTCCTGCTTGAATTCATACTAGTGTATGTAACATATCAAATCAGAGGAGAGTAGGGATGATGTTTTACAGCGTAGAACCAACGATGAATTTTTTGAATTTAATTGCAGGACAAATTTCTCGCTGGGGATATATAATGTTCAAATTTTTTAGACTTCCAAACTTTTCAACTCCCTTACCTCAAGACATACATGTTCGCTGAGGTCGTGGAATTATAGCCGCTGAAGTTGAGATAAAAACTAAATACAGCTACGCAATTCCCCACTGATCGGGGTCTCTTTTTTTCAACATATCCCCAAACTAATCAGATTTATCGGCAGCAATAACCCCCATCGATAACGATATCCGCCCCGGTGGTATAGGTACTAGCGTCGCTGACCAGATAAACGTAGGCGCCCTTCAGCTCCTTGGCCTCGCCATCGCGGCCCATGGGAATCATGCTCTTCCACAGATCCTGTGTCTTCTGATCTACGAAATCACTCAAACCAGTATCGATGTAACCAGGGGAAATGCTGTTGACACGTGCAAAACCCCTCCACTCGTTCGCCAGACTCCTGGCCATGTGAATGCACCCGGCCTTTGCAACGTTGTAGCTCGTCTGCTCTTGTGGGAAATTGGCAATATGGCCAGACATGCTGGCGGTGATGACGAAGCTACCCGTACCGCGCTCCTTGAAATGCGCGCCGACGGCCTTGGCGCAGTGAAAGGTGCCGTTGAGATCGGTCTGGATGACCTCGTTCCAGCTCTCAACAGAGCCCTCGAGGATGCCCGAATCGGCGGTGCGGCCGGCGTTGGCGATAAAGGCATCGACCTTGCCGAACTCCTTGATCACGTCTGCCACGAGCTTGGCTACCGAGTCGTAGTTTCCGATGTCGCATTTATACGCTTTGGATTTGATGCCGTATTTCGATGAGAGCTCCGCTGCGTTCTTCTCTCCACCCTCGGGCCGCGACGCATATGTAATGGCGACGTTGGCTCCCATCTCTGCGCAACCCCGCGCGGCTTCAATGCCCATCCCGCGAGGCCCAGAGGCGCCGGTCACAATGACCACTTTGCCCTTGAGGCTGAATAGCTCCATGAGGGACGAGGCGGCGGGAATTGGAATCATGTTGAAAAGTGGGATAAGGGTTCTGTGGAAGTAGATTTGAGGTACCGGAAACTGGGAATCAAGAAATGAAGGCACAAACGACGTTTGAGAAGACGGGAGAGCAAAAGGAGAGAAGTGGAAAACCTCTTATATATACTTTTACCTACTCGGTACTTAACGAGTGGGTTGTGTGCCGACAAGAGGAACTAAAGTGGACAGTTTCATGATCTCATGGTGGGGTAGGAGGGGCAGATAGCAGTTCATACCATAATACGCCGTGTCACGATTGGCTAGGCGTACGATTACCTAACCCCGATGCAGATAGTGATGCCCTCGGCCCTTGAGGAGTAAGTCATCCTGCATATTTGATGAGAAGCTGCCTGTACTTCACACTTGTTCGTACCGCATTCGCCTCGTTTGTTTGAGGGGATTGGAAGCCAGACTGTACAACTGAGAGGATGAGGAAAATGCACAGGAAGCGGCGGAAGACACGAAGTTGAGGGCATGACATCATTTTTGGACAAAAGTATCGACCATTCCCTATCCAGTTAAGCTAGATATTAAAACTTCACGTGAGGAGAATTCCCGTCTGCAGATTGAGGACTTAGTAGAAGCCAGCCTAGATAGACAGTTAAAACCCTCATAATTTTTTAAGTGCCTTTTTTGACGCATCATAAATCACAGAACCTAGTGATGCGAGAGTCCAATACAGCAGTGCAATTAACAAATCAGGTACACGCGTATGTCAGGCCATCTAACGTCGCACAGCAGATATCCCGGTGGGGCGCCTACGCGACCTAAATCACACAAAGAAGATTTTAAAACTTTGAGAAGACTCTATGATGGACTTTCAACTCGATGGCTTAACGCTTATAGAGGTTGTATTAACCTTATATATAGTAAGGTAAGTGCGTACAGCGAACAAGCTCTCTCGGCTCGATTTTGTAATCATAGACGGAGCGGCTTTTCGGGCTTCGGCCGTAATGTACACCGGAGTCCCGACCCGTCACCTTCGTCATCATCCTCCGAGCGAAAAAGAAGCGGACTTTCCGGAACCAGTTTCTATTTAAATCGGGGAGAGCAGGAAATTCTTCTGCATTTTTACCATAATGAAAACCTCCTTATAATTACTTCTTGCTACATTCAGGATTTAGAAACGACGTCAAAGGCGAGGATTTGTTGTTCGTTGTAGTTAGGGAATAATTAACTCAGAATCCCTGAACCTTTAATTTCTACACTTACAACCAAGTAAGCACAAAAGTTATTTTTCTAAGGTAAAAAACATCTTCTCTAATAAGCGCCTGTTTAGTGCTTGTTTATCTGGCTTTTTTCTATATCATTTGGAGGGTGGTGAAGAAAGAATTTGGGTTTTTGAAGAGGGTGGTGAAACGAGGTGGCGGATTGAGAACTAGGAAAGAAAAATAGATTGTACAAGCTCGGCCACAGATTGGAAACACTTGGTTTATATTTAATATTTTGGCGTTTGGAATTATATTACCCAGGTTTTTTTAAGGAAGGGATTTATAGAAATCCATTCTGCCCCAAGATAGAATTCGGCATGGCAAATAAAAATCACGTGACGAGAAGAGATATCTCGGCGTTAAAATCTCCATTTTCGCATGTGCTTTAACTAGAACAGTTTTAGTAATTAGATAAAATACTGGAGGTCACATTAATATAGAAACAAGCTTGGCTATTTAAGGCTATTCTAAACCCCGGTTCTTACTAGATTCAAGTACAACAGAGATTCAGTTTATTTAGATAGAAAACGAGAATTAAATTATACATAAACTCTATAGTAAAATAAGATAAAGTATTCAATTCAATTTTATATTATATTTATTACTACTATCTCTTTACTTTGTAAACTAGATTTAACGAGTAGACGCCAACTAACTACTAAGTTTAGCTGATTTGGTCGCTATTTCGGCAGCGAGCCTGGTAACCAGTATCTACAATGTCCGCGTCACTTGTTCGTATTGGCTCCTACCATGATTTATGAACCGTTCTCAAACCAATAAGTGGTTATTTTCGGACCTCCGCGTATTTAGACAAATAAGGATATTAATATCCACCAGGTTTGGGCGACGGGCACTGCTCGTGCCGTCCCCCCGCAGGGGTAACACCCCATGTTACTTTGAAACCTTTCCGTTCCCACCCTTACCTTTGGAAAAGATTATCTCTCTTTGTGGCTTCTAGTTTTATTTTCTCAAGCTTCATCTCCTGGCCTACTTCTTCTACTGTTTATTAAAAAGTAAAATTGTGATACCATTTTGGTGGCTCACCGCGAACTAAAATCGTGAGTAGATCACCAAATCGAGCTATGCTCACAGAGAGGGTGCCCAACTCAGCATGGACCACTTATCATTACAGCCACTACAAGGGACCTCGCAATGGGAGCCATCTTCGCAGGATGAATATTTACATGGCTGGAAGCCAAAAGATTCTTAAGAATTTTTATTTAGAATTTTTTATTTGCAATAGAAATATATTGGTACCAAAGTAAAGCGCGGGGCCTCATACTCAGGTATTCTCTATTTATTGGTCACCAGGGTGGCGCAAATTGATTAGGTAAAACCCACCTCTGCTCGCGTAGAACACCCGCACCTCAATCGAAGGTAAAGTTCTGCTCTCAATCACCAGAATCAGTCAAAGCGATGAGCCAAGGCGAAGATGATAGTATATGTCTGGCGTGCGATTTTCTCCTTCGAAACAATAGAGATACTGGCTACTCACATATATCCTCAGTTTGGAGGCCTTTTGACGACTCAGACGACTTAGAAGGCTTATGGGGCCCGATAAAGATTGCCGTAGTTGAGTTTGAACAGGAGTTGATACACCACAGAATTGGAAGATTTGTATATCCAAGACCGAAATGCGCTCTATTTCAACTTTTTCTACGGGCCATCGAGCTTTCTTCGGGCCGCAGGGTATCAGCAAAATATCTGAAGGATGACGCGGTAGTCCTCTCACTACTGAAAATTGAGAACTACTTCCAGTCTGAGGAGGGGGCGAAAACTTGCAAGATCAGAATCTTGGATACCGATCCTCCTGATAGACATAGATTGGCCGCCGATTTTGGTTAGGAGAAGGTCCCAATCTTCTGACATGTATTATTTATATAGCTAACTGGAGCAGCTCCTCAATTGACTGAGCAGTCTTACTCCAGTGTAGTTTGGCCAGATCTCAATGGGCCCAATACGCTGAAGAAGATAAAACAGTGGATCAAAAAATGTGAGACAGAATGCACTCATTGCAATGACATTTCAGCACAGTCACCGAATTCATATCCGACTCGGCTGATAGATGTCAGTCAACATCCGCTTCGACTGGTGTTGACAGCAACCCTAAAGCAGGATGAGCGTCTCCCATATATCGCGCTGAGCCACTGTTGGGGAGGAAACAGACGTTTCGTAACGGAACGTCACACCATATCTGAGAGACTCTTTGGGTTTGCGATGGAAGCACTACCAGCCACCTTCCAAGATGCTGTTTCTCTAACACGGCGCCTGAAAATACGATATCTATGGATCGACTCTGTGTGCATCATTCAAGATGATCGACAAGATTGGAGAATCGAGAGCTCTAGGATGTGTGACATGTACTCGAATGCATACCTAACAATTTCGGCAACCCTAGCTTCAGATGATAGCCAAGGGTTTTTGAGACACCGCCAAAGTAAACTTGCATGTATTGACCTGATTTATCCCGACCAAGAGATAATTCGGTTGTTTCTTCAGCCAGATAAAGTAAGCAATAGCTATTACGGTGATTCATGCGATGGCCCCCTTCATTTGCGAGCTTGGACTTTGCAAGAGCGTTTGCTTTCTCGTCGGATCTTAGGCTTCGCGTCGAATCAAATGTATTGGGAGTGCCGTGGCCACAAACTACAAAAAGAGTCTGGTTACCGCAGCACCCCTCCAGGACACTTAACGTTACTACGGCCTTTCAAAGTCGACGAAAATTTGATGGGGCTCTGGCATCGGCTGGTAGAGGAATATAGCGAACGCCATCTATCCGACCCAGGGGATAAACTGGTGGCTCTTGAGGGCCTTGTGGGGCGGTTCGCAGCCACGTCAGCTGATACTTGCGTAGCTGGTCTTTGGAGGCGGCATCTTCTCGATGATCTTCTGTGGAGACCTTATCCTGGAGGGTCGTATTCTCGCACTCCTGTATATCGCTCACCTTCTTGGTCATGGGCGTCTATAGATGGACCCGTTTGGTACCATGAGCGAAAAGAGTGGCGAAATATAAGTCATGCCGTAGTGGAGGAGATAAATGCCGATAGTGGACACCCAGTGATCAGACCAGGCTACATTATTGTCCAAGGAAGTTTACTTGACATCCCGTGGCCAGTTGAGCCTCCGCAGGGTTTGAATGTCATTTGCGCGACCATGACTTTGAATCCACTTCTCGAATCTAGCATTTCCACGACGGTTCCTGCCCGATCATCGGTGACCATTGACATTCTATTAGATTCCAAAGAGGATTACCCAAGTCCTATACATATAAACACTGGTATCATTCTTAACATCCAAATGCAATCTAAGGAGCTCCATGACAATTTGACAGGCTTCGATAAATGCCGAGCAGTGGGATTACTCTTACGAGGTTCAGGGGATAGGTTGAATACCTCATTACAGCGTTCGCAAGGTTTTACAAATTCTTCGGAAAGTTTTCGTGATTTTGAAAGAATCGGCGTGTTCGAAAGTGAATGGCTTGATATGTGGACTTTGCAAAATTTGTGCTTGTGCACGAGGAGAGAAAGGGTCAAAGTCATCTAGAAATTTGTTATCATGCCTGAAAAAAACAAAGAAAATCACTCAATGGAATCAAATGTTATACTCGTTAAGAATATTCGATCCCCTTGATTCTATTGTAGACTTCTACCACACAGGCCGCAATCGTAATATAGAGAGTGGTAATTAATAGGGATTAAGATTGATTGACAGAATAAAGATAGTTGGGAATAGGTTCATTTTAGATTTAACCTCCGATCAGGTGTGAGGCTGGAGAAAATGAAATTCGTGCAGCTTGAAACAAGGACACGCAGATGGAGACAAAGAATAAGTAAAGCGACACGAAAGCTGATAAAAACGTCTGAGCGGCTCTGACTGATGTGGATTATCCGATTGCCTTTGCGCAGGGTGGCAAGCCTTATTTACATGATTCGCAGATGCAAGGGGTTTTGAAAGAACTCTGCAGCGCAGAGACAGCAGGACTGCTCCTACCGAAATAGGTGGTTTGCTTTTTCAAGGCTTGTCTCAGCCTTACCAACAACGGTAAGATGATTCAAAGCTGTGAATAATTGTCGCGAATCGACAGCACTGTGGGTAGCTTGTAGCACTACAGCTGTTCTTCATGTTACGTGGGCCTACATACGCGCTTCAACGCCCTCCTACATTTTGCTATCCCAGCATCCAGCCCTCTTTAGGAGGTATAGTCTCTTTACTTGTAAACGTGCAGTAGCCGTAATACTGGTCCACATCTTCATCCGAGATCAATTCTCTTTCCACCCCCCAAGATACTTTCTCTTGCCAATGTTTTATTTCTGGCTGCTTCACCCTCACCACCTTATTTTGAGTGACTTGATCTACGATTATCTCTCGAGAATCGGCTGGGTGACAGGCAGCACTAAGAGCCGCGCTACATGTCGAAGCCAATGGCATGTCGGTACTGAGCCTCCTAAGGCCAAACCACATGTTTACTAGACAGGTTATGAAGGCTACGAGCGTGAAACATACAATCCCTAGTATGGAATAGCCCACGTGGTACATGGACCAGGTGGATTCTTGCAGCCAATGGTCGAGCGTGATGACTCTGGCAAAGAACACTGCTTGAGATGCGAACCAACTGAGCAAGGTACTCGTAACAGCGAGAATAAGCCAATGATGAAATGGCAAGGAAAGAAGATATGTGGATCTTTGTTTAGTCTCTGGTGTCGGATTGTGAAGCCGTAAGCCAATTTTTGTGGCGCCGGAGAACTTGGCGTAATCGATAGCTGCTGACATACAGGTGAAGTGATTGTTGTAAAAGAAGTAAGCCAATGAGATCGCGAGCTGAGGAAGATTCGAGAATATGATATTATTGAGTATGGTATGGTTCGAAGGGTCGCTGTTCTCAGTCCATGATTGAAAAAGGAAAAGGCCATTAGGTTTGCCTAGGCCAAGCTGGCGAAGGACTTCCAAGTCAATTCCTAAATCCTCTTGGTAGTGTGTCCTGTTGGCGGCGAGATAACAGAGAGGTAAGAGCCACAACATATTCGCTCTAGAGTCCGAATTAGCGCTGAATCATGGAGAGGATCTATCAGTTATACAGTAAAATACCCGTCAACCATCTTCGAATGCCGATGGCCCTAAATCTGGAGCATTTTCCTCGTCGGATCCAGGCGATGCGTCCGATTTCGAAACATGAGAATTCCCACATTCCACGATCAAATTGTCTTTTATCCACAATACTAATGCCCAAGGTATGAGGATCTGGGTCGGCGAGGAAGGAGGAAATGGCATCTCCTGTGGTGATGAGAAGCTGGTTCTTTGGCGACGGATCTCCGGCATGTTTTTTCATGATTCGCAATACACCAACGAAACAAATCAGTTTGAGGCAATTGGCGATGTTAACTAATAATCCGGCAATGCGTGCATACTCAACCTTGCATACCTGCTCCGCCTTCTTGCTGAGACAGTATTTGACTAGTGGCTTGTCGTAGTTAGGAAACATCCACTGGTCTGTATCCTGGAATAGGTCTGCCAGACAATTGAAATTGCTATCTTCACTAGCCGGACAAAGCCATTTATATGGCCATGCCCCTTGACCTCCCGCAGCTGCTCCATAAATGGTAGACATATTTATTTCTGGGGTAGGCGATTCAACTACAACAAGAACGTCACTTCGATCTACAACAAAACTTTGAGCATAGGCCCGCTGGCACTCTAAGTTGGTGAGATTATCGTAGACTGTATTGTTATAAAGTCCAGATTGAATAAAGTGTAAGTCTTCAGGATAAAGCTGTGCAGCCCCACCGACCGAATCGTCATTGAGAGTAAGAAGAGTGTTGTTATCAAAGGCTAGGCCAGACACAAATCCTTTAGAAACTGTCATTTGATAGTACTGGTATGCTTGTGGGGAGAAAATGATTGAAGAGTTCCACCTAAAAAGGTAAGTTAAGAAGGCAATGTAAGAGGGATTAGCTGCATAGCTAGAAACAGAGTAACCTCTTTGATGCTGCACTGGAATAATCGTGACCTACAGGAGATGTAGAGGAGTAGAACTCAAAGCGAGAATGATCCACAAGCTAGTCCGTCCAATACTGATATGTCTCTTCCAGCAATTTCGAAAACTTTGCAGTCCTATGTCAACCCATTCTCTCCGCCTATGCGCATGATCTACGTCCCCACGAGTGGGCGAAGCTAATAATTGCATACAAAAGTTGGAACAAGCAAGTAGTAACTTTGGAAAGTCAGTCATATTTTCAGATATATGCACACCTTCGGAAAACTTGCGGTACTCATGATACTGATAAGGGCATGTACAGCCAAACTGATGTTGTTCGCCTTTTTGCAGTCTCCTTGGAATATAACCGGGAGCCCAGAAGAATCGGAGTCACCTTTCGTGGAGGCCCAGAAAAACAGTGACAGATTGAAACCGAGCGCAAGCGCAGCTAGACATATGGAGGCAATAACATTTGCCCGCCAATGAGAAAAGGTTTTGAAGAACCACTTAATGATAGTACGGTCATGAAACCATTTTTGAGTAGCTGCAGAAAACTTTTTCAATGGCGCATAGCTGAACTTTGAACTACTCTTCTGGGAGGATGTATGAGAAAACTCCCCGCTGCTCTCTGCCGCTGCTGTCTCGGTTGAGGTGAACATGCTTTTCATCTTCCTAGCTCTCAATCTCAAAATGGTACTTCGATCATGTTGATCCGAGACAGCTTGCGGTTCAACAATTCCTAATTCAACATTTCCGCTTTCTGATGCAAAGCTGGATTTACGCTTTCTTCTACGGGAGAAAGGTGCTTTTGGAAACCAATTCCTGGTCTGTCCCCCGACGATGTCATCGTTGACTGTCTGGTTGCTACTCCTTTACAAATTCAGCGATTTTCTTGTCAGGATTGGAAAAATACGGACGGGTTTGTTTCCTGCATCGTATAAGGCGCTGGGATATCGCCAAACTGTTGACTCTCCAAAGATCCGACGAAAACTCCGTGGCGAGACGAGGCTGGACACCATCAACTATGGAAGTGATTTGAAAAAAGCTAGGCGTATTGTGTGTAGTCATGGGATTTTAATTTATGCAACCAAATTTGCAGCAAGTTGGATTAGCAAGGCTTTACTCCAAGGCAGGGCGTCTGGCTTTGAAAGGAACGAGGGCAGTAAGCCTTAAAATCATCCTCGAATCCTTTCTGCCTATCGTTAGGAATGACGGCTCGAGGATGTAACGCTACGGCGCGTAATAATAAAAAATACCAAATGAGAAGCGATAGTCCAAGCCTTGAAGGCGGGCTGGGCCGCTTTAGGCCACCATAATGGCAAGGCTGAGAGGAGGTGTGGATTGAGGCCATTTCCTTGACCATATACGAGAAAAGAACATCCAAGTATTTGACAACTACAATTTTTTGCAAACTTTCGAAAAAGGATATATATACAGAGACACAAGCCAGATAATGAACTCGCAACTTCTCATAATGGATGATCAACTGATACATGATCGAGATTCTAACGGTGACGCCAAGGCGAGCAGTCTCGAAATTCGAAGTCCCACAATAATCCGCGACGGATGTAAAAATACCACGCAGCAATCTTCAAAGGGATTGAATTTTGATCTGTTTGAATGCTTTGATATGCCCGGCTACGATCTTTTCAATTCGGATGTAAAGAGTCTCGAGGGCTGCCTAGATCTCTGCACATCGCGAAACCAACCACCAAGTTATGGCTTTGCTTTCGCAGTCAAAGAGAAAACTTGTTGGTGCAAGGGTTCCGATATTGTGGGTAAAAGTCTCTCGAATAACACGAACATAGTGTTCGGTCGCGCAAACGATACACAGGCACAGGTAGAACTGCCGAATACGCAGATATTATGCCCTTATCCCAACTTATCCCCGTATGTTACAGAGAATGGTATGCACTTTAAGATATTGTGCGGGTCGGCTGTGCCTGGAGATGATTATCAGCCATGGATATCGGGGTTGCCTAACTCCGACTGGGATGATGAATACTCGACAGCTAGGCATACTGAGAACTTCTCCGAGTGCATTGAGCTGTGCGCAGGCTCGCATCCATTGTGTCATGCAGCTTCGTGGGCAGGGACCGAATATGGCTACTTGAATTGCTGGCTGAAAAACGGTACGCAAAAAGTCACGTCTACTAGTTTCGTTTGCCACACCGCCAAGATCGATGGACTACCTCCAGTTGTTAAACCGAGCTGCAGAGATGGAAACACCTTGCAATCAAATAGCAACCAAATTTTTACCACGTTTTGTAACGATTTTCGAGGAAGCAATAATATCACAGCTGCCTATCAACTCACGATAGAAGCGTGCATCGATAGCTGCGTGGCCTACGAGCCAACCCAAGGTCCTTCATGCGTGGGAATCATGTTTGATGATGGCTTAGAAAGTGGATTGGAAAACTGTTATCTGAAAAGTGATATTGGGCCAGGTGAAAAAAGATCGAACTATACTCTCGCTGTCGTCACTACACTTGCAAGCAGTGTATCGCCTGCCCTGAAGCCAGAGAAACATAAAAGCAAAACCCTATTGACTTTGGAGATATCGAGTCCTATCATGATAATACTCATCATCTTGTACATCATCTGGCGATACCGGAAATCACGTCCGAGATGGTGGCACAAGGAACGAGGCGAAAATAGCAGCCCGCTTCTAGGGGACTGAATAAGAGATGTTATATCGAGAATAGAAATTCAAATTCATGGCATAAAAGGATTAAGGATTGTTGGTTCCAAATTTGTAAATAGCATCGAAATTTCATTGCTCTTTTAAAGCCTTCGCCACTTCTCCACCCTGCCTTCTCCTAACATCTTGCGAGACTAAGCTTTAGTGGGCACAGAAACAAAATTTGTTGTAGACTACTATAAATAGTATCTTGCAAAAGAGTAATAATTGGCAAATTCAGGAAGTTAGTTATTCTTTTTTTATTTGATTTAGATATGTAGATACTTTTGGAATACTTATAATACTTATATGTCACAGGTTCGCACGTGTTTATTAAACAAGATGGTAATTTCTCAAATACAAGAAGAGTAATATAAAGAGGGAAGTAAGAGCCGCCTTACATCCGTGCGGAATCAAATACAGGATAGTGGTTACGTTGGCTCGCGAATGTGGCTAGGGAAGCGTTGAGTCGTTGGGGACGAAATAGGGGTAGGTCGCAAGTATTCTGAAAGGGTACCAACCCATCACAGCTGATTAAACTTCAAGTATAGAAGAGATTATTAGATATAAGAATGAAGCAAGAATGTTACGGATGATAAGGTGCGATTCATACCTAGTTTAATTGATAATAAACAATTATGAACACTGTAGGTGTTTAACAACTTCGTTTCCGGCCAATTCACTATGGTTCCCCTAACAGAGAGAGTGCATAGGAATTTAGGCTAATAATAGTAACGCTATCATGTGCTAATATGAATTTTATTTATTATATAACCCTCAATTCTAAAGCACCTTGCCATATAATCTATTCAAAAATAGTAAGATCATTCCCTCCCCTGCCCTATAAGTCTATACCCTCAGAGCAAAGACAGCATAAGCCAGATTTGAAGACGACTATTAGGCCCGCCAGCTTAGAAATTCTCTCAATCCTTACCTAGCTTTCTTCTATTTTAAGCCCCCTATCTGTAATTTAACTGATCGCTGGCAAGCTACTAGGTGGTAGTGAGGAGCGAGCTAAAGGGAGAGTTGTAATAGCGAACTAGACGATAGGTAATAGAAGTGAAAAACATAGGAAGGATCTGGAGAGAGATTTTTCCTTTACAGAATGTAGAAGAAGTCTGGATGATCGTCCCATACTTCTTCTATTCCCAGCACTCTTAGACGTGCGGCTTCTTCTGTGTTTTGGTTTTGTAACTTGTATGCGTTCTTCGCACGCAGGTGAAAGATCAAGGCAATGGTCGCGATGATACCGACCATGCATGAGCCAAGAGCAAATCCATTTCCGCGATAGTAGTGAGGAGGATCACTATAAATTTCTGTTCCGCCAATGGCGAGACTTTGGCCAAAGGTTTGCATGAATGCGAAGGTCCCGGCTCTAAGTCTGTTATTAGATTTAAGGAAACAAAGCTGGTCGGGAACATGCTCACCGCTTTGTAAACCCAACAACATTGCTATTCACCCAAGCTATCGAAAGGATGACAAGGGGATAACAGCCCATGCCTACTAGGAAGGTTGCTGCAAAGGATAGGTTCTGTGACTTGCTTACCATGATCATAATCCAACCAGCAGCGGTAATAACGAAAGCTATAATGACCAAAAGGCCGCGCTTTCTCACACGATCAGAGATGGCTGCAAATATGATGATGGATACCGTGACGCAGACATATACCGGGATGACGAGAATCTCTGTCTTTAAGAGCGTGTAGCCAAAGGATTGGATAATTACGGGTAAGAAGCCACTAAAGCAAGCCAGGCTAGCGTTTAAAGCGCCAAAAATGACGGCTGTAGGTCTTTCAGTACATATTAAGCTGGGATATAGGGAGTTTTACCCAAGTACCACGATTGAGGATCTTTCAGAACAGCCCAAAGTTGGTTTGGTGAGACGGCTGCATGGGGGACATTATAAGCTTCTTTCGAGATACGAATAGCAATTTCTCTTTCTTCTTTTGTAAATGGCCACCGAAGCTTTTCAGGAACTGGAGGAAGTAATAGCAGAGTAACGATGCCAAATCCAACCGCAATAATGCCTTTTTGAGTTAATCTCTCAGTAGTCCGCGAAAAAGGCATCGAGCTCTTACCTTGAACAAAATACAACCATTTCCATGCCGGCCATCCATGAGCGCCATTCATATCTACGTATATTCCATAAGCGATGAGGCTACTGAAGCTGCCAGCAATCGCAGCGATAGAAAATAGAATGCCAATTCTTAGAGCTAATTGCTCACGTTTGTACCAGAGAGTGAGATAAAGCGGAGATGCCTGCATGAAGGCTTCGCCTATGCCGATCAAGACTCGGAAACCTGCGATTGTAGCATAATTCTTAGCAATAGAAAGCCTAGCATTAATCAGTTCTCAGCTGTCAAGTTTTACGAGGTAGAGGAGCAGACTTACAAAGTCACAAAAGTACCCCAGAACATCAGAGCAAAGCCAAGCTGGGCTGGAGGGGTAAAGAAACGTAAATAAAGCATCCCGGGCAATTGAAAGACGACATAGCCAATGAAAAAGAATGAGACGCAGTGGCTGAGTTGCTGCGGCGTGATATGCAACTGCTTCTGCATCCCAATAACGGCAGCATTTCCAACATCCCCGCGGGCCTGGGAATCGGATTCCATCAGCATTTCGCCCTATATATAGTGTTTAAGGTGTATGACTCACCATAGACTCCATGAAAGACATGATACCGAGCATCGGAAGGATAGTGAGATCGATCTTTCGTAAGACACGTTTGAATTCTTTGATCTCTTCGGGAGTCTTTTCCGACTCAAGGTGTTCTGCCAGACCATTGATGGCCTTGGGCAGTTCTGTGAGCGTAATATGCTCGGACTTAGGTTTTATTACATCCATATTGAATTGAAATTGGAGTTCTTAGTATAGAAAGAAATTCTATGGCCTTGGACTTTATAAAGAATTTCATCCAGGAGTCGATGTAAACAAAGCCGAGGCTCCCCCAAAGTTGGGGTAGCTAGCTGGAATCTGGGGCCCCTCGTTTGTGCCTCGAGAGCCAAAATCCGGGACCATATTTATAACCCGATTGGTTAAGCGCAGATAGCACCAGGGTCCGGGATGGCTAGTTTTGACCCTATAGAGTGTTAAATAAGAAAAGCGGGAAGGAAACATAATCATCATGCATCACGAGGATTCATTAATAGCGCGGGCCGTCATAATTTTGCGATTTCGGCCCGCGATTTCACTCGCCTATGTCGTGGATACATGATACATGCCCTGTCCAATAAAAGAATTAGAAATCTAGCCATTAATTCACATTATAGACACTACGCAACAATAAGTCCGAGTCCCAAAACTTTACCTTAAGGATAGTTCTCTCTAGGTCAAAGTTGACTAAATGATGGGGCTGCTCATTTCCTGGCTTCTTGCCAAGTTGTCCAGCTCGCTGAACGAAGCGTGATACTCGCACCCGCAGCTTTCCCGCGATTTCGCAACGGGCGCCTATGCCGGCCTGGTCTTGGCCGCCAACTTTTTTTGCTCTTCGAGGCCGTGCCGGCGCCGATATAATAGCGATTCGGTACCGCACTGCCCTCAACTCTCCAGCTAATAACCTTTAAAGAGTCGAAGGTGACGTGTACAAAGAGGTGTACGCGAGTCCAGATCACGCTGTAACCCCGCAGATTAGGTTTATTTTCGACCTAAATTTAACGCTCCTGGTAGTGTAGCTATACTACCATGCGGTGAACGTGTCCTACTCAGAATAAATAAGCTAGGGGTTAAAACCAGGGTACTACTATCAATACAATAGGACTGTTATTTCTTTATTACCTAGTCTTATAATAAGAAAAGATATAATAAAATTAATACGAATTTAGTATTAGTGGTATAGAGGAGCAGTGGTCTTAAGTAGCTGAAGTGATTGGTTGTATTTTGTAGGACATAACTACGGGCTATCGCTAAAAATATGAGCTGATAGGACAACCACAGTGTCCAAGCGCTACAAGGAACAAAGTGATAGGCCTCATTAGCGGCTTGTAGCCTGGAAATATAGGGCATATGGCTTAGAAATAATTTCGGCCTGAAAATAGCCCTTTGGATTTACAGGGAGTTACAGGGCGTCACAGAGCACTTTGATTCAAATACCCCGTAGCCCCACGAGTTATGATACTTATTTTACTTGTCAGCGGGCAATTAGCTAATCAAGTTTTAGCTCATTTTGTCCTCATCCATTTCCTCGTCAATGTCTTATCAAAAGGGGAATATGTGCCCACAATAATCTTTTGCTGGATTTATAGCGGTGCAAAGAGGTGAGGGAGCAGCGCTTGGTCAACTTCGATGAACACGAGATATTCATTCCTTTTACCTCGGTCCAGAATAATGTAATCCCGTTATTTTTAAGTTTCACCTTCAGCTTCGACTTTATCACCCTTTCCTTGAAGCACAAATCAGAGTTTCGACGACGGTGAAAGTTAAAAATAGTTGGCTCGTCAAAGCCAGTCTTCTCCACTGTCATATTGGAAGATTATTATTGCTTATTTCTCAAAAGTAGCAAAATAATGGGCAGTTTCGCTATATGGCAAACGACGGCTTTAGCAGACTCTACACCGGAGAGAAGGGGAGTTATCTACTGCCCTGCTATCGAAAGTCTGAAGAATGTTCTGTCACTGGAAGACCAACAATGACACCAGATATACCGTGAAGTCAAGAGAAAATTGAGCAGTGTAATATAAAAACCTCTTTCTTTCATGGCAGAAAGGTCACTTTCTAACCACCAAACAGTCCACCTTAAAGTCCAAGAGTTGAAGTATACTCATAATTCGATTATTACCTATCATAGCACAAAGCCCCTAGAGTTCAATTCTGAAGATCGCCTTAAAAATTTCTATTGTCAGTTCTAAAACAACAATACTAGTTACCGGTGCTTATGACTTGATTGTAGCCTATATTCTCAACTCCTTTCTTGAAGCTGGCTATCAAACCCGAGAGACATTATGATCTCAATATTTGAAAATTGTATCACATTCTCCGCTTTCATCGACTTTAATGTTGACAAGACTACGATGTGATGTCCGTGCTCCGTGAATGTCCTATTTTCTTTGGGAAAGACCGACTACGTAATGCAGTGGAGCAACGTGCGAATTTTGCCGTGGACACCTCTTAGTTGCAATCATAATATCACAGAGGCATTTTACCTTTAGGCTTACCTAGAAGACTGTTTTAGACATGAAATAGATGTTCTGATTCATATATTGAGCACAATGCAAAGTGCCGAGGTAGTTAAAAATTGTAATGTGGGCGCTAGCCACGAATATAGTCTAGGTCTAAGCATGGCACGCGCCTTTACTTTACTACCTTCGTTGGTCGAACAGAAACGAGTTGAAGAGCTCTCAATCACGTCAATCCCCGTCCAAAATATTGCAAACTATCTCGAAAGTAAGTGTGCTTCTATCTTCGGATTCAACTTTACCATATAAACATCCGCCCTTCTGCCAGAAACGACGTGCCGAGTAATGAATTTTGATGATGGATCCTGCTCCTCGCGAACCATTTGACTCCAGTGAGTCGCGTCTGACCAGCATTTCTCGACGCCGACGCCCTAAGGGTGCCTGTGTATTCTGTCGGCAGATGAAGGTAAGGTTGCTGGCACCACGATATGCGGAGTAGTGATCTTGAAAATATATCTGATAAAATCTTAGCTAAAATGTGATTCGCACGAGCACCATCCGGCGCCCTGTTCAAGATGTGCGAGAAGGTCATTACAATGCTCATTTGATGCAGCCTTCAAGAGAACGGCGAAGAGAGAGTATGAAACCATGCATTCAAGAATTATTTAGCAAATAACTGCTAAAATACCCTTCATAGCCGTTTAGAATCTCTTGAAAATGAACTCCGCAAGATGAAGGAGGGCCTCCTCAATCAATCGCGTACCCCTGCTGAAATTGGGCAGCGAACACCTGATAGCCAGGTCACGACTCCACAAGGCTATACTTCATTACATGCGGTCGACGAATCTGCCGCTCCCCTTCGTCTCCTTCCTCAGTCCCCGACTGTTCCTTTGACCTCGCATGCTTTACGTAATTATGGGTCTAATTTCAGTACCAAAATTCTTGATGGCATCGAACTCACACCTATAATCATCAGAGACCTATTGGAAGAGTGTGTACTGATTCACTCTCACAGTCATAAGTTCTGACGAAAAATTAGATATTATATGCATTATCACCCGCGGTCCTCAATCCTACCAGAATTAGAGTCGTTCATCGGCAGTTACGATTCATGCCCACTCTTACTATGGACCATCCTAGGAGTGGCATCCAGATCCTCATCAAAGCATTCGCATTTATATCTCCGTCTTGCCAGTCCGATTAAAAAGGCCGCCAGCGATGCTGTAGCCAGTTCCCAGCCTACTCTCGGAATAGTTCAAGCGCTGGTTCTACTCTGCTCGTGGCCATTTCCATTTCGTGAGCTGGAGGCTGATCAGTCGTTGTCGTACTGTGGTATTGCCTACCAGATGGGCTTGCAGCTAGGCCTACATTGTCCGGGATACGATACCGAGTATTGCCCTGGTATACGCTTAAACAATGACGATGCACGGCTGCGGACTTGGGTTGCATGTTTTATTGTGTGCCAAAAGTGAGTATTTCAAACTTAGAATTATAAATAGCTAATTCTAGGAATAAGCGTTTCTTCGAGGTTTGGATTGCCTTGCCCATTTCGGACTGATAACTCTATCCGTAAGGCTTTGGCTTCCCCATCCTCAAGTATCTCTCTAGCCATCACGCAAAGGCTACAGGTTGTGTACTTAGTCTCCAACTTTCTAGATATTCTAGGTCAACAATCTGGGGCACCATCGGGTCTTCTCTCAAACCCACTCCCTCTGATACGAACTTTCGAAACTGAATTGAATATCTTATTCTCGCGCTACGGTCCTACATGGTCACTTTCGACAGAAATATCTGCCCTTTACGCTCAACTTATACTCTACTCCTTTGCAATCCCCCCATACTCTCCTCTCTCAGAACTCCGCACTAGAGCTCCACTCTCTCACGAAACATCTGCCATCCTCTCGCAAGCCGGTATCTCTGCTATCCAGCTAATCCAAGCGGCCTGTTCTTCGCCCATCGAAGTCTCTCTATGGACTTCTGATATGCAAACTGGCATCCTCTTCGCATCGTTTTTCTTGCTCAAGCTGCTTTCTTGTACCTTCCCTAGTCTTGACGCTGCCTCTGCGCGGAACTCTGTGAATGTCGCCTTGACCAACTTGCAGAGTAGATCGCGCCTAGACGATGACCACATCTCACGATGTTGTGCCATCATTGAATATCTCTCCCGCACTGAGGCGATTGGTGCGATTCGCGGTCATAGCAAGGACTTGTCGATGAAGGCCAAGTCGCGGATGAGTGCGAATCTGTTTTTAGATACCATCTGGCGAGCAAGGCGGCGGTACAAGCCAGGAAGTGAGGAAGCAAGGGACGAGCATGATCAGGCGGCACAGCCACCGGAGATTGATATGGGTATGCAATGGGATGAGGAGGTGCCAAGTTTAGATTTTGCAATGTCAGTTCCATGGGATGGTGCTATGCCAAGCTTGGACTTCACGTCATCGGACTGGGCTGGTGTTTGAGAACGTGGTATGAGTTGAAGCCGCATTATAACTGTGATTTTCATAAAGTAACGCAATTTCTAAATCCCAAATACAGCCTTGATAAATCTTGAATTAATTAATGCTATACACCGAATGTTCTATAATATGAACACTAAATAGATAGCTATAAAGATAGCCTGTGATTTTATAGAGATATGCAAGTAAAAGTAAGCGTTGCCTAACTGAGTAGTATAAATACCATAGAAGTTAGTCTACAAAAAGTTGCATTTCTCGATAAATATTAATGTAGCTCATACCTTGCTAGAGAGAAGCATCTTACAGCCCCTCAAAAAGCCTATAAAGGAGGAAAGTAGCTATTTCTGGCAAACTGGAGTCCCTAAAGGGGCAAAGGTTTTTAGCAAATTGTTTCTCCATCGAAACAGTTAAGACAAAACTCTTTGGCAACACAACTCAAATACAAGAAAGGCCTCTCGCGAGCAAAAAGCAGGTAGTGACTTGTTGGAAGCGCACCGACTTATTGACTTCCAAGGTCTTTGTCTATTGAAGTGGTTTCCTATTCGTGTAGGAGAACTTCAACATGTGCGGTTTATATCCCTTTAATATAGATATTTCCTGCTTGTAAGTCAAGGCAGCTATGCTACATTCCAAGCTACATAGGTATCGCGAGTATCAACTGTCAAGAGTGATAACTTCCATAAACCAGTCGTCTAGAGTCACACTAATTTTCAATTGCTAGCCACTCCGGCTCATCACTGCCCAAGGCCTTTGGCATCAACTCATACCCAACATTTAAGCCTTCGACAGTTGCAGAATGTCGCAACGCTCTCATCAACCCCCATTCCGTCTCGCGAATATCCAGCAGCGGTGCGACCATCTCTTGATAATGTTCGCGGGGGTCTGCGCAAGCAAAGCCCGATCGTCCTGGCATTTGGCCCAAGCTGCGCAAGTACTTACCCGTGCTCGCCAGCGACACTGATACTTCGTATGACCCGCCTTCAGTCGCACGCCGGTGTAACGCTGCCAGAATCCCGATCGCGAGGAAGTAGCCACCAGCGTGGTCCAGTGCTTGCGCCGGAAGTGGACGGCCTCCGCCAGCGGTGTTGCCATCAAAGGCTTCGCCTTCGGCGATATTGAGACCCGTAGCTGTTTGTACCAGCGAGTCGAAGCCACGTCGCTCAGCCCACGGCCCGTAAGGGCCCCAGGCAGAGAAAGAACCGTAGACGAGACCAGCTGGGTTGAGTTTTGAGATGGCTTCAGGTGTGAGGCTTCCATTTCCTTTTGCGGCGATGCTAGTGGGCCGATAGCCCTGGATAAAAACGTCGGCACTGCTTGCCAGGGCTTTAATGCGCTCCAGCCCAGCAGAGGTGGTGAGATCCAACTGTGTGGAACGCTTACCACGAGCCATGTCCCGATCAACTCCAGGGATATCGGGCAGGTTGGGAGAAGTAATCCATAAAACGTCTGCACCATGTACTGCTAGTGTTCTTCCGCAAACTGGAGCGGCGATTACGCGACTAAGCTCCAAGACTCGTAGGCCACGAAGACATTTATCGGTTTTATGGCTGTGGAGTTCGAGGGGCAGGCTTGGAGGGCCAGAACTTATCTTACGGATGATGATAGGAAAGTTAGGTACCGCTTTAGCTGGCGAAAGAAGATCCCATTGCCGGAATGAGCGCATAGCAAAGATAACAATTTTATTCTGGATTGCCTCATTTTCTAGATCAATAGCGGTCCAGCCTGCCACTTTACGGGCGACATCCTCGCGGCTTGCTTGAGGCGAACAACCAAGGAGTTTGAGCGCACCAGCGCGGTGATGGGGAAACGCATCGTGGATTCTAATGTACCCGTCCGATGTCTTGTAGATTCCTCCAATGGCCCA
This sequence comes from Haplographium delicatum, assembly GCA_037952705.1. NCBI lineage: Eukaryota > Fungi > Ascomycota > Leotiomycetes > Helotiales > Hyaloscyphaceae > Haplographium > Haplographium delicatum. The sequence goes on from JAPZPC010000036.1 coordinate 240,684, forward strand.
CGGTGATTCCATAGCTCTATTACCTAACGTGTACAGTCTTTCCGACTTGAATTCAAAGGCGGCATGTTGCAGCGGTATATGCACAGGCGGAACACTGCTTCTCATCCTGGTGGAGTAGATGAGCGCAGCTCCCAAAGTCGACAGAGCAATGGAGCTTTGAGCAAGATGGCCAATTTTGAAGGAAGATGGTAATCCTAACCCGCTTCCTTCAAGATGTATGCTCTCTAAGGCTTCTTCCGGTAATCCTAAGCCTTTCCAAATGTATTCGATCGTGTCCATGGGCGAGAAGCTGGATCGATCCAGTAATTCAGGCGTGCCATTACCACTTAAGTCACTATCTGGCGTTCCCCTAGCTATTGGGAAATCGAGTTGGGTGAGCAGCTGCGGACCGCTAGTAGATTGATTGGGATCTTTCTCCTCTCTTGGTGCAGGAACTTTTGGTCCCGTTAGGGGCTGCAACAACATACTTAATATACTTTCCGTTCAAAATATTCTTCGAATTGTGACCACATGCGTGAGCAATAGTGGTAGAAGAGATTGGATTTTCGTACATTGGATTGTTTATTCATTTAAGGAAATTTAATAGGTGGTCCACACTAAGCTCATAAAAGGTATTGCTAAAAGAGACAAAGACTAACTAAAGTCTGGTTCTGCGTTTCCATATCATAGGTGGTCTGAAATCGGGTAATATTGATGCCATCACGAGAAGTAGTCGGACCGTTACGGCTATTGCCCCCAGTAGTCAATGTCCAAAAAACCAACATGATGGCATTGATGTAAACTGTTGAATGCGAAAGTCGGCATCTGGGATAAGCGATTTTCGGCCCGGCTCTCCGAAATCGCTGTAGGAACTAGAGCGGGTAAGGAGCCGCGCCTCATTGGGTCGACCTTGCTATAGCATTCACTGGTGCAATATTCTAAGATCACCGCTAATTTCAAAAGAATCGTCGGTGTAGAGTTTCAGTATTTATTATCTAAGTCCAGAGATTTATTTTTACCCCATGTTTGACTGCACCCTTTAGCAAGAGGATCCCATAATGCGCCTAACATACACCGCAGATCCCCCAAAGTTCGAGGAACCGAGCCAACAGGCCTTTCTCGAGAAGCTTCTTGAGGGACGGAAAAGAGTTGGTTTGGGCTTAGATCCCATATATCGTACGCTCCTGATTTCGCCTACTTTTGCCCAGGGCTTCACTCATTTTTTTTCTGCTATCCGGTACAGTTCAACCCTTGAAGCTGATGTGCGAGAGCTGGCCATATGTCGGGTTGGTGCCATAAACAGCGCTGCCTATGAGTGGGATCACCATATGCCCCTCCTAAAGAAAGCGGGTCTAAGTGATGAAGCTGTCGAGACAGTCCGAGTTGGAAAACTCTGTCATCTTGGTAAAGATGGCGAGGGGGGCCTTAGCTCCAGATTATGGGTCGTGATGCGGTATGTGGACGCCATGACTAAAGGGATTCGAGTCCGCGACGACATTTTTGATGCCCTCAAAAAAGAACTCGGTGATGAACAACAGATTCTTGAACTAAGTAAGCCACTCTTTTTTATTAGTCTCCATTGTTTCAGTGACGTACAGCAGTTACTAACGAAAATCCTATAGCCTTGACAATCGCTGGATATAATGCTGTTTCACGCTTCTTGGTGGCACTCGATGTTGGTGAACTGAAGGATATTGATGTTATGGCTCCAAAACTCTAAATCGAGCCTGAATTAATCATTTGTGGCATTCAATACATATTTATTAATAAACTTATATGATCTCTAGTAAAGCTTTTCTTCTTAAATCTAGTTCCCTTTATAGTTTAGTATACAAAGAACTTTGAATTGGCGGGTGTATTAATTCTTAGTTGATCGATTGTATTTAAATGATATATAATCTAGTAATAGTAACATAATATTATTTCGCCCCCAGTTCAATTTATCATCTTAAAACTACAGAAGGTAATACGAGGATCTTTTCTACCCTTTCCCCTATATATTCTCTCCAAACACTTCTTGCAAGTCTTCTTCCAACAATATAGAGTGAGAAGTAATACAAACTGAAGACTTCTCGCAGGTTTTCACGGATATAGGCAAACCTCGTAAGCCAGAAGGAAAAAGAAACATGGCAGGGTTGACTAAATGGCAGGGTAAGTTGGTGACTAAAAGTAGAGACTGATAAAAGTTGCGACACTGACTTACTGTAACCATAGTAAAATTGGACACAATTTGTTGTGGACTACTATGGATGGTATCTTGGAGAAGGGCAATGAGTGGGAAATTCTCGGAAGAAACTGTCGTGCGTTCGTTCCAATCATATGACGCCCAAGGAAGCGAGAGTGAATGACCGCATGTTTGGAAAGTAAGGTTGCATTAGAAATAAGGCAAAGCTATATCCTGGAAAAGCAGGTATATTGCTTCCAAAAACAAGGACGACGCCATCAACGAATCGCGATAAGCTATTTCATCGAATACGGAAGTAGATCGACAGGGAAAACCAAACAAGCCAATTCGAATGCAGCTAACAACTAGGGCAGATAAGCGTGAAATGTAACAAAGCTTGATCTACGGGATTTTGCCTGACGTCAAGCTTTTTTGTAAATTCTAGTAGGAGAGGCGAGCTGCGTGTGAAATATCCCTTAAAAACATCAGTGTCGGATCTCTATTTTGCACGACCTCCATTTCTCCTGAACCATTCTGTCGATTCTGATCGGGTAGTACCTAAATATTGTGTGAGCTCTTGGCTTTACAACCATTGTTGCTTGGATAATTTTATATCCTTGGAGGAAATATTTTTCTCAACCATGGAGTCTTCTACAAAGATTAAGAGTGTAAGTCGATTAATTCTGATCTTTTGGTCCTATTAAAGGCCCCATGACTAATATTACCAGATTGCCATGATCGGCTGTGGTAGTATGGGAGGCGGTATGGCACTGTTATTTGCAGAGCACGACATCACTGTTTTTCTTGAGGACCCATCCGAAGATCAAGTGAATTCGGTGATTGAGAGCGCAAAGAAAGGTGGTATTGAGCATAAAATAGGAAAACGTCAGGATTATAAAGAAATGTGTCAGAGCCTAGGATCTCCGAAAGTTTTCTTCTTTTCGTTGCCACATGGCGCCGTCGCAGACCATGTTCTAGAGGGCTTGCAACAATACCTGGAACCTGGAGACATTATCATCGACGCTAGTAATGAAAACTGGAAGAATACGCAACGGAGACAGGGTAGGCTAGCTGCACAAGGCGTGTACTACGTAGGTATGGGTGTGTCGGGAGGATATCAAGCTGCAAGGAGGGGCCCGTCATTATGTCCTGGCGGAGATGCGAGGGCACTAAAAATTGTTATGCCCCTCCTCGAGAAAGTTTGTGCAAAGGACGTAAATGGAAAGCCGTGTGTTGGAAATATAGGATTTGGGGGTTGTGGTCACTACGTTAAGATGATTCACAATGGAATTGAGCAAGGAATGATGTGTGTCATAGCAGAAGCCTTCCAGATTATGAACCTCCACATGAAGATGACGTATGATGAGATTGGAGACGAATTTGCAAAATGGAATGCTGATGGAGAGCTAGTAAGTTACAACTATTCTGATTTTGGCGACCAATGCTGACGCCAATTGAAGAAAAACACATTCCTTGTCAATATTGGTGCGGAAATATGCAAGAAGAAGAATGAAAATGGCGAACATGAGTTAGAATATGTGAAGGACAAGGTTGTACAGGACACGGATGAGACTGAGGGAACTGGCATTTGGACGAATATGGAAGGCATTCGATTACATATACCAATACCTTCGATCACTACGTCCCATTTTCTTCGCTTGGCGTCTGCTGATCGAACTCAACGGATACGAGTGTTCGAAACCGTGGGGAGCAGTCCGCCTATATGTCAAATCGAGCATAACCGTAAGGAATTTCTTGAAGACCTACGACTGGCTGTGTACGGGACAATCTTGAGTACTTACGTTCAGGGGTTGAACATCATTGATAAAGCTGATAGAGAGAATAAGTGGGGAATAGATTTTGCCACTGTCACTCAGATTTGGCGTGCTGGTTGCATCATTCAATCAGACTACATCAGTAGTATTATGCAGGAAGTATACAAGACGCACGGCAGGGATCTGGATAAGAATCCTCTTTATATTCCAAAGTTCGCCAGCGAGCTGAAAAGAACATACCCTGCTTTGAAGAGGGTCGTTTTAAAGAGCATCGAGTCCAATGCAGTTATACCAAGCTTAAGCGCCACCTTGGAATACTGGAAATACTCGAACAATAAGGGCCTACCAACGGACTTCTATGAAGCAGAATTGGATTATTTCGGAAAACATATGTTTGATTTGAAGTCGGACCCTACTGGATACCCAGTGACGGGCAAGCATCATTTCGAGTGGAAATCGGCTTAATTGGAATGGAGTGTGTGAACGAAACCGAATTCGGCCTTCAAGTACTTCTTCGTTGAGCTCGGGTTTTCTGTAATAATCTTTTTAGACCTGTCATAGATTTCTTAGCAAATAGACATATCTTGCACGATTCTTCGGTTTCGTCTCATATTTTTGGCCGTCTCTGAATCTACGTTTGTGGATTTAACATCGATGAGCATCCGCCACAGTGCGGTTACTCATGACCATAGCCCTCCTCAATCTTGATCTCACTTCATTCTCATCTAGAGGCATTTCTAAAGACAGGCACAGGTGATAGATGTTTTAGCAAATTCTTGAGCTGTGCGGCGCGTGTGGGGAACTGGGTTGATTAGTCAATATGATTTTCTGACCAATTGATGGTACACTTAAAAGACTTATTACTTCGGCTTTAATGATTTTCTTCAAAATTCGCAACTTTATTTTCTGGATAAATTGATTTAAAACGTCCTATATGCTTGTAAATAAATGTATCTGTTAGATCTAGCGTCTTGAAGATGTTTTTAAATCCCTCGTGTTTAAGTTTTAACTTACGATATGGTACGTCTCAAGGTCTTTAAAATACAGCAGACAAAATCTACCTTTTAGCATTAATGAGGTTAGTAATTGTTGGCGAGATGCCTCTTGTTGAACTCTGCGCTGGTGAGCATAGCCTAATAGTGAGTCTGTGACTAAGCGAAAGGTGGTGCAATGTCCCTATTTCCTTTAGCACCCCATCTATTGGCACCACAATCTAGCACCTCAGGAACACCACTCTTTTCGAAGGCATAGATGCTATATTTGCACAATTAGGCCGTCATTATCCTTGGAAAATGCGTGCAACCCTTCGAAGATCCTGTGACGCATGTGCAAAGGCGAAGCATCGCTGTGATCTCCGAACTCCAACCTGCTCTCGATGCATGAAGAGGAAGTTCAGATGTGTTTATGCTAACGAACCCCTGACCTCGTCAGCGGATACATATGACCCAGCCTCGGAGACGCCTGGGAATAGTACGTCTGCACCTAGGGATGATGGCGAGGTATCCTCTATGACTGTGAGAGATGGGAGAATCACACCCAGGTCTTGGAAGAGCTCGGTAGGGCTTCTGAATCCGTCGAATTCATCCAGCGATCCATTTGATTCGTATCCACCAACGAGGCTCCCTCGGCCACATGTTCAACGCCTCATCCACCATTGTAACTCCTCTTCCTCCACCGAAAAAAATTTATAACCACGTGACTAACCTGAATAGTTTTGTCAAGTATCGCGTTCCAGTACTACCCTTTGGACCTTAACATAAATTCAAACCCATTTGTTATCTCGTGGTGGCCTCTTGCCCTTGAAGACCCGGCATTATTTCATGTCTCACTACAGACGGCCTCCCTGGACGAGGAGTTGCGGGCTCAGAAGGGATTCCCCATTTCAGAACTGCTCATGATCGATTCGGTGTCTCTAGTGAGACGAAAAATTGAGGATTCCTCAATAGCGTATCAAGATGAGACCCTCAATTCTGTGGTTACGTTGGCAGCAATAGAAGTGAGGACGCCCCTCCCGGATTAGCGATAGTATTGGACTACTAACGCTTGATACGGACAGCACGGCAAGGGAAATATTGAATCCAGCAGAATGCACATTGATGGAATCAAGCAGATGGTCAGCGTCAGGGGCGGAATTGATGAGATAAAGCACACAAGCCCGCTTACGGCAAGAATGGTATCTTGGTGAGACTTGCACACGTGAAGATAATAATGGACTGCTAAACGATTCAATCTAGGGTATCTATGCTGGTCACGGGAGCTCCTCAATTTCAAACCCAGGATGATTTTGGCGTTGGAGATGGAATTAGCCCAACGCCGCAGTGGCAGCTTGCTTCGACGGATTCAGATTCTCAGAAAGGTGCCCTCGATGGTATTGACATTGATCCTGCCATACGCAATATCTTAGCCCGTCTTCGCAGCATATTCCATCAGCCACAACTTTTCAGTCTAACAAGCACTGACTTACATGATCTAACATGCTTTGTCGCGCATAGGCTGCTACTGTTGCCTCCGTTCTCGCCTCTAGATTCGAAGCAATCAGCCGTCTCCGAATGCCTTCGGTACACACTGGCGCTCTACATGTTGATTATACATGGGACGACATATTATTCACACGTGGCCTTAGCGAATTCTATTATATCCCAGCTCAAGACTCATCTTAAAGCATTGATCTGGGCAGCAAACTACGATTATGGTTCACTAGGGATATGGGTTCTCTCTATTGGAATGGCAGCTGCCATTGACACAACCGACCGCCACTGGTTTATGGACCAAGCCAATATGGCTGCGATAGCTCTCGGCTTACACACATGGGAAGATGTCCTTGTCTGTCTGCAAGGCATACTTTGGATAAGGACGCAGCAGACAGAACTCTTTCAGCAGAATTGGAAGGAAATCTTGAAATTCGCAACAAAATAAGTTTATTTAAGCTGCATGTCCCATTTTACACTTCTAAGTAAAAAGAGATCTAAGATCTCATGGTAGGATACGAAACTATCAAGTGTTCATGCAGACTTGTACGATTTTCGCTTATTCCGGTGGCAGCGGAGTCTAGAACTAAATAGGACTAAACTCCGCAGTCCTGGAGAATTGAGAGCGACAGAACGGCAAGGGTCTTCCAAATTCGGCATACTGTACATGATCAACCTCGTCATTCTGCCATCGGAGTCTAGTACATAATCGGTTACTACATTGTTGTTATTGGAGTTTGAGAACCATTAATTACAGAAAAAGAATCATGCGATTCAAAGATGGTTCGTTGCGAAGATACATCTGCTTCGGCTTACCGCTCAGCATACGGCCCAAGCCAGCAGTATGCCCTTGCATCCTCCAATTCCTATAAAAGGACTTCGCTGTCCAGCTTGTTCGACACAACTGGTGAAATGAGCAAATGATTTGAGACGACGCTCTAATATTTACTATGGCCACGATAATTGAAGGCAGTATCGTGCCCTATGTCGAGAATGCAACTGTCCTTGCACGGAATGGCGACTTGGGTTCGGTTGACGGCTTCCTATCGAGTTATCTTCCTAGCTGGAATAGCTTGCAGATAGCCGTCACGATTTTGTTTCTCCTGATTGCCTACGATCAATGTATGCCTCCGGGAGTCTTGAATATGGCTATAAGCTGCTGACACCATTTTTAGTTATGTATATCAAACGGAAGGGCTCGATAGCTGGATCTATGTTCAAAATTCCATTCATGGGACCATTTATGCAAGCAATCCACCCAAAATTTGATTCATATCTCGCCCAATGGGCCAGTGGTCCCCTCAGCTGCGTATCTGTATTTCACAAGTAAGTGGTCCAACATTGATCTCTTAGGTTATTCAAATGGCTACCAATGCTGAATTAGTCATCTTGAAGGTTCGTCGTCCTAGCTTCGGACCGTGATATCGCGCACAAAGTTTTCAAATCGCCAACATATGTCAAGCCATGCCTAGTTCCAATTGCAACCGAAATAATGCGTCCAAAGGCGTGGGTTTTCCTCACTGGTAAAGCTCATGTCGAGTTTCGCAGAGGATTGACTGGCCTCTTCACCAACAAATCTCTTGAAACCTACCTCCCGGTTCAGGAAAAGGTCTACGCTGACTACTTTGACAAGTTCGTTACCGCCAGCGAAGACAATAGAGGGAAACCAATGGGATTCATGGGCCTTTTTAGAGAGATCAACTGCGCGCTATCTTGCCGGACTTTCTTTGGGAACTATATTTCTCAAGACGCGGTAAAGAGAATTGCCAACGATTACTACCTCATCACTGCCTCTCTCGAGCTCGTCAACATTCCCTTCTCTATATATGTCCCATTTACCAAGTGCTGGTGGGGGAAGCGCATAGCAGATGCTGTTCAAGCCGAATTCAAAGAGTTTGCTGCCGCATGCAAGTCTAATATGGCCTCCGGCGCCGAGCCAACATGCATAGTTGACCAGTGGGTTCTACACATGATGGAGTCCAAGAGATACTATGATAGAATTGCCGCGGGGGAGGTGGGAGTAGAGAAGCCAGCAAACCTCATTCGTGAATTTACAGATGAGGAGATTGGGCAGACAATGTTCACATTCCTCTTTGCGTCTCAAGATGCATCCAGCAGTGCTACTACCTGGCTTTTCCAGGTCCTCGCCCAAAGACCCGACGTCCTAGATCGCCTCCGAGAAGAGAACCTAGCCGCGCGTAACGGTGATAGAACCCAGCCATTCGAGCTGGCAATGCTCGAGTCACTGAGCTATACGAACGCTGTAGTGAAAGAACTTCTCCGCCATCGCCCACCGGTCATTTTTGTGCCATATCTTGTCACGAAGGCATTTCCGGTCACTCCAAGCTATACCGCGCCCAAGGGCGCTTTGATTGTTCCGTCGTGTTATCCGGCCCTCCATGATCCAGAGGCGTACCCAAATCCCGATATTTTCGATCCAGACCGTTGGATCACGGGGGATGCTGAGTCGAAGACCAAAAACTGGCTCGTGTTTGGTACTGGCGCGCATGATTGTCTTGCACGAAAGTACGTGCCACTAACCATGGCCGCTATGATTGGTAAAGCCGCTTTGGAGCTCGACTGGGTACATCATGCCACAAGCCGTTCGGAGGAGATTAGAGTTTTTGCCACGCTGTTCCCTATGGTATGTCAAACAATTACTCCGACTCGCCACGAATAGGGCATTGCCAGACGCTGCATATGCTAATTGTACATCTAGGATGAATGCCAGCTTGTTTTTACTAAGAGGGAAAATTCAACCTATGTTTAAAAACTTAAAACCTTCTTTAGCTGACTAGATTAAGTGTGGTAACGGTGTTTAATTGATACATCTAAGAGAAAGCATTATATTTTGCAGTCAAGGCTTTAGTTAGGAAAGATAGCTCAAGAAGCTAGTAATAAATACAGCTATATTAGAAAAATAGATTGGCGCATAATTTATTGTCGAGAATTTAGTAAGAATTATAATACAGTTTTTACAGGCTATCTTATCTTTTATAATTTTCTACTCACGGTGTACCGTATATTCTTGCACCCCCTTGCTAAATTCCCAGGCCCAAAACTTGCGGCTGCATCTTACTGGTATGAATACTACTACGATGTAATTTTACCAGGCCAATACCTTTGGACGATCAAAGAACTTCACAAGATTTATGGTGAGATATGCCATGGCCTCAAGTCCATAAAAAGGGCTCTTCAAGCCGGGAAATTGCATTAACCGAGTTCTTGCTCCCCAGGACCTATCGTGCGAATTAATCCAGATGAGTTCCATATCAACGATCCTGACTTCTACGGAGAGATATACTACTCGAATGCGTTCAAGACAAACCGGGACGCGTGGTACTTTGGAAATTTGTTTGGCGATGCAATTGCCTTCACCATCGAGCATGACATAGATGCTCTTCGACGCAACACTATCTCGCCATATTTCAGTACGCGGTCCGTTCGCTCTCTCGAGAATCGAATCACGACGCCGATGGCTTCTATGGATCGACGCTTCCACGGAGCCTTCAAGTCTAGAAAAGAGCTCGACGTCACCGATATATCTGTTCCGGTCTCGCGATGGATATTGCGGCCGAGTTCTTTCTTGGGCAGAAATAATCCACTAGCTACATGTCCAAACCAGAAACCGGAAGGGATTTTCATAAAATGGTTCGAAACGGTGTACCTCTCAATAATATTGGAAGACAGTTCCCTCTTGTAATGAGAATTCTGGATGGCCTCTCGGAGTGGCTAGCCACGAGGATGAATCCCGCAGCAGGAGACTTGCTTGCGTGGAAGTATCGTCTCTCCAAAATGGTTCGGCTAGGCTAGTAGTGGACAAGTCTCTTCCAAGAGGTCCAGATCATAAATATGCAGAAGAACGAACACTTATAAATGACCTTGTCACTAGCGAATTGCCGCCAAAAGAAAAACGTCCGCAACGACCCATTGACGAGACGCACTAACTGCTATCTGCCGGAGGAGTAACTACGGCAGACACGATGTCAAGAACATTTTTCTACGTTTTGCAAAATCCTTCTGGTTTTTTGCGCTTACAAAAAGAACTGTCCGACGCTCTTCCTAATGCTGATGCCATCCCTGCACTGATCAAAGTGCAACAGCTCCCGTACCTCAATGCAGTAATTAAAGGTCTCCGTCTGTCTTATACTATTACCTCGCGGATGCCCCGTGTATTCCAGGATCAAGCACTCCAGTAAAAAGAGTGGTCAATTCTACCAGGGGCACGTATTATGATTTCATAACTAGTCATTAAGATGAGTAAATATGTACTAAACCTATCTGGAAGTCTACCATCTCACAGTCTACTTACCTGATCCACTTGAATCCCTCGATCTTCCCAGATCCCACGTCTTTCAAGTCCGAGAGATGGCTCAACAACAAAGGACTTCTCAAATATCAGGTCACATTTGGTAAAGGCCGTAGGGGTTGTCTCGGTCTTAAGTAAGCCTGTTCCATTTCTGATTTGTTTCTCCTCTGATAAAACCACTTATGCATGAATCGCAATCTAGTCTGGCCTACGCCCTGGTACGACTCTTTCTCGCCACATTATTTCGAAAATATTATATGGCTCTGTTCAATACTACCGAGCGCGATGTACAGATCGTTCATGACTACTTCATCGGCTGCACGGTAGCCGATTCTGAGAGAGTCCGCGTCAAGATAGTGGGCGAAAGGGCCTAGTTCTGGCGTAAATCTCAGGACTTGAATCTTTCGTTTCTTGCATCGCTATCAAGTATATAGCGGTCTTCGTAATAGCTTCTTTACCTCAGCCTTGGTAGTACACTCTCCATCCGCTTCCGTCCATTCTTCGCCCACTATCCATTCTTCGTCTTTATCTCCGAGTGCAAATCCTGTAAAAGCGCCCTGGATGTATCCACAAAAGGGGAGTCTACACCGTAGCACATAATGCAAACTTCCAATTCCCTTGATGCATATCTTAGCGCCAGATCCAACCGGCCTAGTGTCCTCCATGCCGCTGCAGCATGATGATACGCCAAACCCAAAGCCTCGCCGACAAGGCCCTCTTCCTTGAGCAGTCTCAGTAACTCCAACGCCGCGCTGGGCGATTCTGATTTCCACTTCCGCCTGCGCAGAATACGAATCCTACTCTCCAGAACGATCATGCGCGCTCTCCGGATCTCGCTAGCAGCGGCATCAGACCCGCACGCCGGACAGGCGCATACGAATCCGTACGACGAGAGCTTGATGCGCCGCGCGCTCAGTAGTTGGTATGGCCGCTCGTAGCTGAGATATATTTGTGTATGGGCGGGAATAGCCACGACGGCGTGCACGGTGATACAGGCCAGTCGCTCGTTCCAGGCAAAGGTGGCGTTAGGGATGCAGGAGTGGTTAAAGCGGGCAGCCAGCACGAGGATGGATGTACCGTCGCCTATTTGCCACGCATTCGTGTTGAAGACGTCGACCACCTGGGCAGAGCCTCGGGCGTCGGGATCTGAAGTGTGTAGCTGGAGGTATTGCTCTTGCTGGGGGGCGGGGAGATGTGCGAATGCGGTGATGACTGCCGAGTTGGTGCGCGGTTCTTGGACGGTAAAGAGAGGCTTTTCTGCGAGTAAACGGGTGCCGGCAGGAACGAGGATAGTGGAAAAGCAACCGAGACCTTCTTTGTCAGTGGGGAGAACCGTATAGAAAGGGCTCATGGTCATGGTGGTTGATGAAAGGGACATGAACATGTAGATCAGCGCATCTTGAACCCCAGTTGACGTATTGCATTTTGCGGATACTCGCTAAGGTTAATAGTCTAGGGCCGGGCCAGGGTCCCACGTGTCTAGATAAGGCTGTCACAACCCCTGGAAGGCCCCTAACAACACCGCACACAATATCTCTTCTAAATTTAAAGTTAATACAACTGTAAAAGGGCTGAGATTCTAGTGTAGAGGTGAATAGCTACTAGAAGAATTTTCATTTAGACTGCTGCCAAGATGGGCAAGAAAAGAAAAAAAATTAAATTTCGAAAGTAGGTGGGTTGGCTGGTTAGCTAGTCGGAAAAGTGCAAAGATTGATATCCTTCGTACCAGTTCCCTAGGTCAAGGGCACGGAGCTCACAATAACGACGTCTTTCAACTGTGCATGATTTCAATACTTAGAATAGAAGAGATATCATGCGATGCTGAAATTTTTGTGGTTTACATAAATTATCAGATACCAAGGGACTGTCGGGTATGGCACGAATGTACTTGATAGCAAGCACGATTGGAGAAAGCAAATATGTATTTGAACTAGATTCCTATTCTTTCACATACGACAATAGCCTGAGGAGAATTAGGCTATTAACATGCTCGACGACTACTCTAGCCACAGATACTCTATTCCTTAGATCCCCAATCCTCTTATTTGGATAAGTGACCCTAGTTTTCAGAGTCTAAATATTAGAGTTCTTTGATCTTGATTTCTAAGCGCTTGCCAATACGAAATTGTGCGCTGAAATTATTAGTAATTATAGACTTAGTTGAATTATGATCTGCGTCGCCAATTTATATTATTCGGGATCTCCTCCATAAATTTAATTATAAATTGTCAGGACTCTCACGACAGGGTGCTACGACTGATATTAATCACCTCAACTGATGATTAAAACTAATCGATGCCCTCAAAAGCTCTACGATGGGGCCCCGCCTTTTATCCGCGAAAGGGGGCACACTATTACGTCATCATTCTACGCCTGAATCGGCGCTTGCTGGTTGGCCCATCACATAAATTTACAATCTGATAAGGACCTCCCATTAGCTCGGTATAATTAACAGGGTAATATTATTAAAAAGGATCCCGTTATAACTAATAAGGTAATATTATTCAAGAAGATCCCGCTGAAGGCTAATGGCAATAATGAGATTCTCTTCTTATTTATAATTAAGATCTAGATGAGGGTATTCCTCAAGTACTGCTGTCTACCTTATCGGCTACATACATATTCTAACTAACTTTATGGACAATGGCAGGGAGAGTTCAGCGTGAGAAAGATCACAAAATATGCCACATGTATGAACAATAGCGGGTATAGTGCCCTCGAATAATTTTGAGTCTCAGGAAACGTGACGCACAACTTCAAAGCTTAGTTGATCTCGATCAGGCCGGGACCAAATACGGTTGCATTTGCCACCTGATCCACACCGCCGTTAAATGGACCTGTGCTATTTGTGATGGCGACAATTGTGAGGCCGTTGCCGAATAGAGCTCCTTGAAATGGAAATAGAGCCTCAAAAGTGACAATCTCACCGCTAACTTGAACATTCTCAATAGGCTCAACAACGGGAAGGTTCTGCTGGTTGATATATGTGACGGAAAGGCCGGAGAGATCCGATCCCCATGAGGCGGGCTGCGGGCCTGAAGGAAGCGTGATGCTGAATTCCAGGTTCTGTTGAAGAGGTGCGACGTTTTGGGTGACTACAGTCAATGGAGAGAAAGTTTGGAGGTGTATGTCTTCGAGGTTACCACAGGAGCCGGGGACAACGAAGCCTTGGATAGCAGAGAAAGCAAAATCTCGGGAACTTGCGGTTAGGAAGGGGAGAGCGCTAGGGATCTTGTCTAGTAATTGGCGGTAGAAACCATTCTGCTCTCCTTCTTGGCCGATGACCGAACCGACACCACGAATAAGGCCACTATCGCCATCGGCTCCGAAGAGGGTTTGGACGTCTGAAAGCGTGCCGAGGACAACATCAGTGAAAGTTGATGCGAGAGCGATGGCATCTTCGAAGTTATCGACAGGGAAATTATAATCGCAGGGAAGGATTGTTTTATTTGTGAAGTGCTTGAGTGCATTATTGGCGTTGAGAACGTGCAGTTCTTCTTGTGCTTGGACAGCCGTGAGTGTTCTGATGATGAAGTCCCGAGCACCCCGGTGATCAATGTTATATCCATCAACATGAGTGGTAATGTTCACAAGAAGTTCCGTGAAGAAAGCAACTTCAAACAGCTCGTTAAAGGCAATGAGCTGTAAGCTTGTGATGGAGTCGTCGCTAATGGTTTCGGGAGGCGAGGCGTTAGAGAGACTGCCTTGTGCCAGGGTTTCAATGGAAGCAAGAGCTTGACTGTCAGCAGTGATATTAGGGAAGTCATTGCCCAAAGGGTTCTTGTCGTAGCTGAACGGCGCCCCAGAAACAACTGAAAGGTATGAGAACCCCATCAAAGAGGCGCAAATGAGAGAGGAATGCATTATGTATTATCTTAAAGACAAATGAGATTGAAAGATGAAAGATATGAGTGGAATTGTCGGAGAGATGGAGCGGAATTAGAGGTTCTTGTAGAGGACGTGAGGATACAAAGTAGATCCCTTTGTCAGTGAAGCGTGAGACGGCCTTTATAGACCAAGGGAAATGAGAGTGGATGCTCCGCAGATCGTACCAGTAGGATGACTATAGCACTCAGCATTAGGGCTGTCATAACTGTAATTGGAGTCGCGTTTATTTTTGGGGGCAGTTGATTGTAGTGAACGAGAGTGAGAAGATGCTGACGTTGTGGTTGCTTAAGGTTCCGTCTGACGTCGTCGGCTTCTGGATCACATGGCGATATGGCCAATCATTATTGCATTTAAAAATAAGTAAATATTTATTAGCTGCGCTCAGCAGCAACGTACTAACGCAAATTTTCTCCCCTGTTCATGACATCAACGTTGTTCTAATTGATTCCAGGTCAGGACTTACGAAAGCTTCTACCCCGGAACTTACTTGTTCCGACTCACCATGCTTCATTGGATGGCTGACGTTTTCGGCTCATCTCTGTGCTTTTCTTTGAGGCCCGTACAACATCCGGCCTGTAGTGCTTGCAAACTACAAACTGTAACGAAATCAATCCTAGGTATGCAGCAACTCCAATCAGTGATGGGTGCCCCCATCCCTCACCAGAACTCTCGAAGAACGTGCCCCTCTGCTCTATCCCCGACACGGGAGGCAACACTGGGTCGGAAAACCCGGGAAGGGAGGATGCTAGGAGATACTGTACCTACAGAGATCACCACATCTGTGCCACCCTCTCTGACCGGAGCCTAGGTCTCATCCGGCTGCGCTGTTCGATAAAATTCTGAAAGTACAGTAATACGGCGGCCGCAGCTTAAAATTCGTCCATTTGACCAGCTCACAAGCGAGGGTTTTTTTTAGGAAACCCACCAAAGCCTCCCGCTACTGCAGCCCACCACCAAAAATTAATCAGAAACGGGTAAACATGCTTCCGATATTGATAAACCCGCCTTTCTAACCTATTTACAATTTGTCTATCAAGAAGAAGCTGTGCGGAGAGCAGACCTTCCAAAGCAGACTGCTGCGGATCTGAAAAGTCGTTCTGCTGCTCTCCAAGCCGAAGGAAGGTCTTCTACCAGTTACTACGGAAGAGCAAATTGCTACAATCAGATGGTAGATCTTGATCAAATATCACAGAAAATACGGTTCTCAAGTCATTAGAAGTCTGTATGTTAAATTAGAAGCAAAGAAAGAAGCTTTGGTATTTTATTACTAAAAGAAAAGAAGTTTTTAACCTTAACTATAGAGGGGTAGATTTTTTGTGTTCGTGGCCGGCCCGCCTGTGCAGTTACCAGCATGGACAGACTGTAGAACCCGCGGCCTTTATACAGTACCTCGCAGCGACAGTGGAGGCTTGGAACAATCGTCTCTGCAAGGATAGGCGGTGGGTGGGCCCATGAGGAATTCACAATTCTCGTCCGAAGATTACGGGTTTGTGCTGCAACTAGGGGTAAGAAGCTTTAGCGTGAGATGAGATTTTAGATCCCTTCCCAGAGAGGAGCAAGGGCGCACTGCAGATACTGTACAGTACATTATAAGTACCTTGTAGGAATCATCTGGACTCGAAGAAAAATTCCACAAGAATAGGAATATAATCTAATCTCAAGTGTTAAAAGACAATCATAGATCATACGCAAAGTGAAGCATTGCTATGATTGAAGCTACTTTACTGTTGACTCCCAACCCCTTACACATCATACTAGATTTCAATTTTAAAGTCGCAAAATATCTATTTCCAGTCCGTTTAATGCAATTCAAAATTGCATAAGCTACTATTATATGCTATAAGAGTATTTTGAGAAAGTTTTAGGTCGATTGTGGTTAATTCAAAAGTGTGCGGTTTGCCAGGCTGCACGGTTAGCCAAGGAACCATTCTAGCCTCCCAGGGCTAGGTTCTCGATATACACTTTACTCGTTAGATTTTCGGAACCCCGCGCCTACGACTTGCCTGGCGTCTTGGCTGTGTGGCGCTGTTGCTGAGTCAACCAAAAGCTGCCAAAGCGCCCCAGCTGCTAGACCGTGATCAGCCATCGCGACAGCCACCGTGCAACTTCACGATGCCGTACAACGTACTGCTATGTCTTCATCGCGAGACCTTCGAGCTTTGCGCAACCCCATTGACGCCACCGCCGACCGACGAGAAGCCCTTCGTACAAGCCCCTCGAGTTATCGCGTTCTTCAAGGACATTCAAGCCGGGCGGCACATCAATCAACACCCATGGTCAGAGTTTTCCCTTGGGCCAGGAGAGTACGATAAGATAGAGCATCTACTCAACCAAGACGAAGAGCTGTTGGGCTTTGTAAAAGATAAAACACAGTAGGCATACTCCAAACACAATAGATATGGCGGCTAACAGTAGAGTTGGACAGTTATGATCATGACGCAGAAAAACACCGGTTGGTCGTTCGTATGCCTACAGCCGTACACGAACTGTTTGTGACCTGGGTTGACACGAGTCAGGCCGCCGACGCCCCAATGCAATAGCGGAACAGTACAAAGCCCATTTCAGGTCACCATGCACATTGAGAAGCTGTGATTTCAATATAATTTCGTTATATCTATCTAGACCAAACGCATGGACATATCAAGGCTTCTGCCCACCAATGCAAGACAGGTAATCAGACCAGCGGCGCTCTGATGTGCCCCAAAAACCTTCTTAATTCCCGACAACCTTGATCATCCAGAAATCGTTGGTGGCAGTGAAGTCGGTAATCCAGTCCCAGGGCATCCAGAAAGTAGGCGATGCAGTGTTTTCCCCCCACGAATTCTGGCAAAGAAGGCCTTGCGCGTCGTAGCCAATGCCCAGAACCGAGTGTCCGTAGAGCGGCGTCGGTACTGCGACGTCTTTGGCCTTGATGCTCTGCGAACTCACTAGTGTCCAATCGTCGTTTGGGCGCTTGGCCCAGATGCGGCTACCTTTGTTCTGCGCCCAGAAAAAGGCAAATATAAAAGGGTGACCTTCGCTAAGGCACAGCTTGGCGTTGGACAGGATATGCTGCCCATCGGATTTCGCAAACTGCTGTGCGCTGGCATCCATGGGCCGGTCAATGTCCAAACGGTAATATCCTTGGATGGTGTGTTTGAGAGCCTCGGTGTAAGCAGTTGGTGAGGGAACTTGGCTGGATGCTTGATTTTTATATTGGGTGTAATCAGCGTCGGACTCGCCCTCATTTTTGGCTCGCAGCATTACGTATGGCCAGGTGCTTTCTCCACAGGTACCGTATTTGTTGAGTCCATGGAGGGAGTCGCGGTTTTGGCTTCCATTGTCACCGATGGGGTGAATTTGTCCAAGGTTGCGGGCGTTGTAGTAGATGAACAGACGTGAAGGGTCCGGGCTGCTTGCGCTCACAATATGTTTTCTGAATTCGAAGCGGTACATTGCTGCAGTGGAATTGGCTACGCAAGAACCCATTTGGCCTTGGTTAAACACGTTGTCCAAATATGCTACATAGGCATTTACTGTACGCAAATTGGTGTTGTCTGCAGCCTTCGTGTTGGGGTCAGGCGTATATGGATAGTCGGTACCCTTGTACGCATCGTAGATGGCACCTGGATTGTTGGCGATGTTGTCGGGAGTACCCGCAACCAGTACTGGTGGATTGTCGCTCATGGTTTGATGGTATTGTAGAAAAATAAAAAGGATTTGATAGCTACAACGGAAGCTAGAGGGCCTGAAGGTAGAAGTAAGTTTTTCTTCTGTTTTTGTCAAGATGAAGTGGTCGATTTGTTAGATTTATATCTACGTGAGAAGGGTTGTGATGCTAGCTAGCAGACATGGTCACTGTCAGCTGGTACAGCTTTGCTTCTAGACCCATTAGGCGGTGGCATGGCTGGAACACATATAATGCAGGATAAAGTTTTGGGGGATTCAATGTAAACTATCGCTTGAGAGGGAAGCGACACTGCCTAACTGGCTTGGCCAATTATTCCTGAAATGGTGGCGAGTTGTGGCTGAAATGTAGTAGCTGATATGCAATCAAAGCACAGCGTGATGCAGCTTGGAGAGTTCTGTGAGACGATCTCTCGAAGCCTTCTCCCAATTCGGTTATAGTGACCCTACCGAGGCGTTCTTTATTAAGCTGAAGGCTCACTTATTGTAGTTGTTGTTTTTGTAAGAGGCATTACTGCATTGAGCTGAGGGGTTACTGATAGCAGATATGTTTTCAAGAGGCGTTGTGGTGTTAAGCTGAAGACTCACCGGTCGTAGCAGTGTATGCAGGCTCGCTACTGCAGTTAGGATTGATACACTGCGTTCTCAGGAAGTAATATCATTGGATTAAGCCGAAGGCATACCGCGGCTGAGCATGCTGACTCTATGGTTACAGTTTTATGCTATCAATCTTGATTGCGGTGGCCTTCTCGCATGACTCGACCTTGTCAGGAATCGGGCATTCCTATGATGGGCTTCGGATACACTCACGCACCCCCTTGCAACCATGCTTAGGTAATACTCACGCACCCTCCCAATTAGGCACGCTA